>JANTPZ010105990.1:0-11310 GCA_025593235.1 Vachellia pachyceras
AGAGTGATTTCTATTATTATTTTCTATGTGAGTGGAATTATTTATGTGATACTGAATAATTTATTTTTGTACAAGGTTTCTAATATATAGGATATTTGACATTTTGAAATTGAGTTAAATAATTTATTTGAGGTTGCTGAAGGTAATAATAAATCTTTGTTAGCTTAAATATTTTATCTGAGGCTGTTAGATGTAATCATAAATTTTTTTAAGTTAAATATTTTTATTTGAGATTTTAAAATTTTAAAGTTGAAATTTTTAGTTTAAAGTTATTTTTAGTATTGAGATATTAGTAGCTTTTAAATATACTAAGGTATATGAGGATTTTTGATAAAATGTGATACTTGAAAAAATTATTAAAAATTTTGTTTCATGAGTATTTTGAGTTCTAGAGTAAAATAGTTTTGGCAATATATATATATATATATGTATATATTTAGACGTGGCTTAGGGTGGTATTGAAAACTCTAGAGGGATTTAAGTCCCTAAGTTATTACTTATACAACCTAAATTAGTTATTAAACTAATATGTGGTAACGTTGAATTATATAGATTAATTGTGAAAAATTGTTGGTTTTAAGCACGGGCCTTACCGTTGTGATAATTCATATCCTTGCTTCGCGAGAGGTAACCAATTTCCATTTATCATATATATTTGATGTCTTGCTTTTGAGTTATTTTGATATTCTGAGATGATAAAAAGATCTATAGATTTTTAGTATAGTATGTGTGTTTCATATGAGAAAAACGTCTTGAAGAAGTAGTGGTTTTGAAAAATATATTTATTTGATGGATGGTTACGGCTGCATCCATTAGGGTAAAATCATTAGATGGATATGGCTGTACCGAAATGAGTGATATCTGATTAATGAGACACTGGTGGGTTGTTAGGTGGCTACGGCAGCCCCGGACGGAAATATCTAATGAAGCATTGGTCGTTGGCTACGACAGCATCCACGAAAGCAAAATTGTTAGGTGACTACGGCTGTATCGAGACAGACCATATATGATTATTGAAACACTAGTGGGTGGCTATGGCTGCATCTATGCGAGCAAAATTGTGAGGTGGCTATGATTGCACTGAAAGAGACAATATTTTATTAATAAAATGTTGGATTGTTACAAAAGAGATTCAAATGACTTGATTATGATTTTATGTATATCTCTGCTTTATTCCATCCCACTTGACACCTTAATAGCACACGTCAGTATGTACGATGAGTTGGAATATGGTTACGGAGACAGTTGTCTCACCCCGCTACTCTTAACATTTTTTTCCAATTAATAGTTCCGGTGCTAAGATGTCGAGGAAAGTTTCAGAGGCTTAGATATCTCATCATATCTCTGTAAAACCTCTTTTGTCATTTTATATGATGATTGATGTATATTACTATCTATAGGGCTATTTTGCAAACTCTGATTCTAACTATTGAGTTGCCTGTTGTTGAGGAATTATCACCAGTAAGTGGGCTGGTAGAAGGTTTGAGGCCTTTTATATTTGATGGTTTTTATGTTGTAGATCCACAAACTATTGATTCAAGAAATCATCTTATCATTTTGATTAGAAATGAGAACTCTTCATAATCATGGTAGATTCTTTGATTGATTTATTGAATATTTATCTACCTTAATAAATACTCAAAATGAGTTAGCATATGAGTTTTAGAAAATGATATTACATTTGTTGTTTGTAAAAAGGACTCGAGTGAGTATTTTTTTTCTAAAACAACCTAATCATCTTTGTAATTTCACTTCTCTCTCCAATGCTTGATTATTGTTAAAAGATTGTTGATCTGGGTAATTTATTAAAAAATTGATAAAAACTAAAAATAATTTTTCATTTATGATTAAAGTCAACTTTCCAATTTATAAAAACCTAAAAACAGAGACTAAACAAATTCTTTGGGCATCAAACATGTACTTTACATGTATAATTTTTTCTTATTTTGTTTTCAATGTCTCAAGTTTCAAATAATAAGTTTTGACCATTTAAATTTCATTGTGTTTAAACTATTAGTTTCTATAATTTAATAAAAATATTAACTATTTTACCCTGTATGGAACAAAAACCCATAGTTTGAAACTTAATGGACTGAAATTAAAATAATGATGCATTTGATGGAGCAAAAATTGTACTAACCATAGGGTTATTTGTGCATTCCAGGTTTTCCCTCAATATTGATTTTTCATTTATCTAATACATTTTCTATGAACATTTGCTCTGAATGTGAAACGGAAAAATTTTGAGTAATGTGTGGAAGTTGGGGTGAACGGAGTTATATATATATATATATAAGTTTCCAGCTTAGGAATCGAAGACCAATCCATGGAGTGCGTCTAAACATATTAATGGAGATGGAAGCTAATTTCATTTTTGGCTATGTTCAATTTGCTATGCAGTGGTTTATTACGGCATGGAAGACTTTTTATGGTGGGGAGGGCTTTTTATATCAATTATTAGAAGATAATATGCATATTTGGGAATAACTTTTTCTCAACGGTGCACGCAGACCAAAACAAAACTATCTCAAAATTCATAAATTTTTCTTGAATTCCGTGAATTCTTCTCGAAATTCATAAACTCCTTTCTCCCAATGGATTCCCAAACACACCCAATATATATAGAGAGTGTTGAAGTTTGTCTAAAATTTAAGTAGAGAGAAAACAAAAAATGTAGAAAAGGCTTTCTACGTGGGTTAAACGGAGGCTCCATTTGGTCCACTAAAAATTATGTGATGAAAAGGGGAAATGTGAATTTTTCACTGGCAGCGTGTGATATCCAAGTTTTCTATAAAGGTTAAACCGGTAATTATAAAATGAGTTAAGTCGAGAGATAAGTAGTACAGGAAAAGAGGAAGCCAGTTAACAGGAGAAACCACGGTTAGTTAAGTCCTAAGGCCTTGAAATTACAATATATACAAGACCAAGGGCAAAATGACCATTAAGTATAAAAGACCAAAGGTAAAATGGTCATTAGGCATAAAAGGTCAGGGACATAAATGTTATTTAGACATAAAAGACCAATGGCATAAAAGTCATTAGCCATTTAAGTGCTGAGGCAATTATGAAATTTAGAAAAGATTAGTAAAAGTAAGGGTAGTATTGAAATTTTGAAAAAGAGCCTTAAGAAAAGTAAAGGCATTTTGGAAATAAAGAAAATATGTGAGGGCATTTTGGTAATTTGACCAAATTCAAAGTCAAAAAGTCAACAAATGACCAAAATACATGAAAATTTGAGATACCTAAAAGATAGAGTGGAACTCATTGATAAAAATGAGATTTCTCAGAATTTTGATATTCGGCCTAGAATTTTTTTATATAGAATTTTGAAGATTTAATAGTCGAAAATAATTATTTGAGGTGTTAGGAGACCTCAATCAGTTGAGTACCGGGCATGGAAAAATAAAGCGAATTTTATAGTAGTTAATAAATCAGTTATCTAGCATCCGGTAAAGGTGATTTCCGGAATCAGAGAAAGAAAGACCCGAAAACCTTGGAAATCTAATTTTATTTAAAAATTAATTATAGACAATCCGGGAAGTGAATTAAGCAATGGAAAAGGGCTAGAGTATCAGTGAAAATTCTAGAAATTTTTAATACCCTAAAACTCAATTACTTGTCGATAGCTCGTTTTCCGAGATTTTGTTAGGGGCAAGGAACCCTGTTAGATTCAGAGAACTTCCAAGGATATTTTGGGAATAAAAGTTTTGCCATATGATTAAGGAAGATGTGGAGATGAAAAGATGAAGAAAACATCTCCAGAAAAGTAGAGAAAAATTTACCGAAATAAAATTGTTTTACCGGTATAAGTTATAATCGGATCAAGTAATCGGAGCACGAACTGGATTAGTTGGAGTAACCAAGTATTCAACCAGATTTTACCCTAAGTACAGCCATTAAATGTTACTTTATGAGAGCCAATAAGAGTGCAATATGTGGATGAAGTGTTGGTGGCATGTCAACCATTAGATCAAGTCTTGTAAATCAAGATTAAATCCTCACCATTCATCCATTAGCAAGAGATAAGTTAAACCAGATTTTTCTTCTCGTCTCTTGCCATTTTGGACGGCACATTCTCTCCCTTTCCAAGCAAGAAGTTGACGCTATTAACAAGCTCCAAGAGAAGAAGAAGAGCTTTTGGAAGATTGAAAGTTAGGGTTCTTGAAAGTAAAAGTGAGAAAGAGAGGAATTTAGAGGAAACAAATGGTTGCAAAACATTCCTTATGTGTTAAGGAGTAATTTGATGTATGTATTGCTTTGGTTTTGTTGTTGTATGAATTTTTGGGAAGCTCAAAATTAAGGGGAGATGCTGTCCAAATTTCGTTTTGAATGTGGAGAGTTGTGTTTGAATTAGATAATGCATAGAAAGTGGTTTGGAAGCAAGAATATGCAAGTATACATGAGAAAAGTTTGAAAAATCACAACTCCTATTCTTGTTCTGATTTTCGGTGAGCATGAGAAGGGATAGGAGGAGTGTGATTTTGATGCTTCCAATAGCTTTAGAATGAAAAAAATGTGTAGGGTGGAAGTGAGAAAAGGATTTTGGAAGCATTGAAAATTATAAGGGCAAGTTTACAAAACCTAGAGTTCATAAAAGTCAAGAGGGAATTTACTAAGTTTTCATAGTTCTTTTGACTTGGAAATGGTTTATAAATGATGGTTATGCTCTTATGTGATGTTTAGGAAGTTGAGAAACCAAAGAGCATATTTGAAAAGCTAAGCAAGAGAGCTTCAAGTTCAAGGGGAATTAAGAGAATAAGGTAGCAAGACTTCTAACCTTACAAAGTTGTTGTGAAAATATTTTATGAACTATGCATGACTTGTGTTAAAAATTGTGATGATGAAAGTGTGAATATGTGCTTTTGTATGCTATGGCCATATGCATTTAATTGTGACATGTTGCACATTTTATACTTCACACCTATGTTTAAAAGTTGTCATGCATTTTATAAGTGTTCGTTAGATAGTTTTGCTATTGAGATTTTCAAAAATCTCATTCTCCCCCACTAACCCTTATAGGTTGAAGCTCAAGCAAGGATAAGATTAAAGTGAATGGTGATTGAAAATGGCATAATGATATGTCTTTACTTGTTGAACTATGTAATATGTTTGAACTATGTGTTTAAGGGTTTTTGTGATTATGTAACATAAACCTCTACATGACAAGTGAGTATGTATATATGTAAATGCATGCATGACATTAAGCAAATAAGCTAAAATGAGTTAGTCATGCATAGGAATAATTGTCAAAGTGACAAGAGAGGTTTTATGAATTTTAAAGAAATAGCAAGTGTTGAAAAGATAGAGGTTTCAAAACCCTTAAACTGCCCACTTTTTGAACTGCGATGAAAAATAGCAAGCGAAGTCCAAATGAGCTGAAATTTTCCAGTTAAATACTACACTTCCAAGCTTTAAAAAGAGCCAAATTTTGTTAAATTTGGATGTGTAAATAAAAAGTTGTGATTTCCCAAAGTTGAGGAATAAATCTGGAAAAAATGAAAAGTGACCAAATGAACAATACATTATTACAGATTAAACTGTATCAATTGGGTAAGTTTTGGAACCATGAGTATTTTTCCCCTGTAGATTACTTTATAAGCTTCGTATAGAAATTGGAATCATCCAATTTCAATTTTTAGAATTAGTTATGAATTTTTAAAGTTGGGCCAGAAATTTGGAAAATTGACTAAATGAATAGTAACCCGCTTTGAAAAAATTTTTACTTCACTTCTTTGGTCAATTTGAGTTATCTAAGGCCCTAAAGTGGTTCATTAGTAATCTAATATGAAGTTTATATGGGAAATTAAGGAGTGTTACACAGCGGATGTTTGATTAGTAGAAGAGATGGGAACTGATTTTCCGACAGAGGCTGATTTTCCCTTAAACATTGGAAGATTGATTCCCACAATTTTTTTTGGGGGAATCAATTTCAAGTCATAAGTGGAGAATTATATAAGAAACATTAACTCGTATTTTGATCCTTGTTCTTCTTATTTTGGCCGCCGATGTGTTTGTGCCATCTTGTTCGTCATTGTTGTGATGTGGCCAATGATAATATTGTGTTATAACCTTCTTGTAATAAATGCATCACACAAACTACTTCTCCACCACAATAATGAACCACGAGAAAGAGAAGATGAATCAAAGAAGGTTCATCGTGAGGACACCATTTTTAGTTTGATCAGAAAACGGGGGTGAACAGAATATTATATTTTAAACTTTGATTAAATGTAGGTTATGGGCATATAATTGTTAAGATGAAATTCCTTAAATCTCGTGAAACCGTGAGTTACTTATCACATGCATCTGGTTAAACATGTAAAGAAAATTGAATTTGACTATAGGCATGATATATGCATATCATAGTTAAGAAGAAATTTTGAATAACTTATGATTTTGACTAGATGCACGTCATGGATAGCTTATGGTTAGGAGGGAAGCTATTTAAATCTCAAGTAATTATAATATAATTATCATGTGCATTTGGCTAAAGTTGTAAAATTATTAAAATTTGTTATGGCGTTGATTAGATACATTTCAGGGGTAGGCCATTATTAAGATGGAAGTTATTTAAACTCTTTATTAGGGTTCATTTTTTTGCTTAATTGGAAATATCTAAACATTGTTGAAGGCAAGAAAAGTTTTTAAATATAATATTTATATTTTGTTATAAAGGGTAATATTATCATTTTAACTCAACCAAATATAAATTTTCCTATCAACATATTTTCCATTACTGTGCATACAAAAAAATTTTGCAGAAAAAATATTCTATTTCTTTCCATTTCAATCAATTCTTTAATCTAAATGGGCACTAAGTATATGATATAAAAAGTTCACCTTATTAAAAATATTATTAAGTATTAAATGTGGGCATTTTTAGTGGGAATTTGAATCTGAACTCGTGATATTGTAAAAGACTAACATTTATGTTAAACACAACCCTGCGGACATGAGACTTTTTTTTATGTGGGTTTTTGTATCTCACTGGACATCTCTTGCTCATTCGTGGAGTGAAATTAATTTCCTTTATTTCCTTTCCTTCAAGATTTAGCCTTATGCCTCGTTTGGTACGCAGAATTGATTTTGATAGAAATGGAAATGGATATGGAGATGAAGATGGAGAAGGAGAAGGAGAAGGATATGAGCTTTAAAATTACGTTTGGTATGTCATGAAATGAAGATGGAATCCATATATTTTTTTTATGAATGTTGATTTTTTTGAAATGTAATAAAAAAGACTATTTTGCATAAGGGAGGATATTTTAGTTCAAAAAAATTGGACTCCATGGAACCCAAACGAATTCCATAGGTTTGGGTATGGAATTGAAATTGGGTATTTAGGTGGAATTGAATTCCACATGGAATTGTAATTCCATCGTACCAAACATGTCAGCATCATGAAATTCAATTCCAATTCCATTTCCACCGTATCAATCGAGTTATAGTTTGCCCGGATGAGTAGATTAGATAGTTTAGTTTTTTATAGATAAATATATGTATTTCCTTGAAATACCTTTTTAATCATATTCTTATTTAATTTGAACCACTCTAAAATCTCGTTTAGTATGTTCACTCAATAGAGATTGTTTAAAAAAATATATAAAATTTAAAAACAAAGTGGATTGAGACTTTGCATTTAAAATCAAAATAAGCATTTTAAATAACCCATAACATTGCGACATTCTCTTGCATACCCAAAATAACTATTACATCGGATCTTAGATATAGTAATTAAATAATTAAATTTTAGATCTTATAAAAAATTAGTTAAGTTAGCTATTTGTTAAAAATTTGCATTGGTTACTCTTTGGTATCCCTTTAGTCATCAGCCTTAGAAACTACCCTTTTATGATGTGTAACTAGTTAAGAAAAATTATGAAGAGAATTATAAAATTTGGATAATAAAGTGAACTGTGTTTTTTTAATATATATATATATATATTCATGACTAGACTAACTCATTTTTATTAGTTCTTCTATTTAGAATGGAGAGAATGTTTCTTTTCATGTTGAGAGGGTTAGTTGAACTAGATTCAAATCAGAGTTCTTTCGTTGGCTTTCTTCCTCTTAAATCTGGAAATAAATTTGATTTAAATTAGTATCACAAATTACTCTTCATATTCATACAAACAATTATACTTAAAGATATAATTTAGCTAAAGCTGCTTATATATCTATCCGGCTAAATTCCCCACTCATATTTATTATTATCCCATATCCTTAATATAAGACATCGTTTTTAATGTAACTCGCACAATAAGTGAGATATTATAATAATAACATGACGGAGTTTTTTTACGTTACTCGTCATTAGTGGGTGTGTATGCACTTATTCATTAACCCAAAAAGTATGGATACTTCTTTAGTTATTTTAGTATTGTTAGTGGGTTCGTTCGAGAATACAGTCGAAAAGTACTTTTACTATTTATGATATAAATGTGTAAATGAAATTATTTTGTTTTATGAAAAAACATTGTTCCAAATAAAGTCAGAACCTGGTTTGTAAAGCTAGAATCTTTTATTGTGGGTGGTTTGTTAATTAGGTTTGATGTTGGACTGTGAGTGAAATGTTTTCCCTCGGCTTCTGGTGCAGGACTGCAAGAATGTGAAGGCAAGAATCTGAAGCCATAATCTTAGGACACTTGCAAAACACCCTTCAAGCTTTTTTTTTATGTGTAAAAAAGTTTATATGAGTTGGATCTCATAAATTTATCACAGTCAGGGTATACCAGTAGGGGAAAGAATACTTACAGAAGTACTCACAAATCGCTTATTAATAAGATCCCCATATTAACCAAGAGATTCGAACTCACGAGACTTTTGTAAATTGTAGAGACTAAATCATAAAATAATTAAAATTATAGAGACTGAGTTGTAATAAATCAAAGTTCAGGGTCTAAGTCACGGCGAAGCAAAACTACAGGGATTGAATTGCTCCAAATCAAAGTTTAGGAATTGAATTGCAATCGGATAAAAGCAGAAGAAAAAAGATTAATTTTCCCTTTCCTAACAAAAATTACGGTGGTAGATTTGAAGATGAATGGTGTGTGACGGTCATAGTGCCACTTCCGCCACTGTGAAGCGAGGAGGAAGAAAAAAATTTTCCCGGATGCAAAGAAGGTATTATGGGTACTTCGTATTTTGTTTTTAATATTGTTTCATATAATCATAGTTTTCTTTTCATTTCCTTTTCATACCAAACGAGTTGGTGGCCAAAATTTTCCATTACATTTCGTTTCCTTTCATTCCTTTTCATCAAAATATATTCTTTCTACCAAATGAGGACGTGTGCTTAGTGTATTAATGAAATAGAAGATAATTTGTATGTTTCAAGGGATTGCACAGATGCAAGTGAACCATGGGAGAGGATAATAATATAACCTATGAAGATGACGAGTAAATGGGGTTTTCAAAAAATTAGCAATTCTACCAGTAACTAAGACTATTATACCAAGACACATTAATCCTAATGGAAGAAGAAAAATTAATTACTTAAATGTGAAGTATCAAATTCGACGGTTTGATGATTTACCGGTAAAGAGGGTTGATCAATTATTTTGAAATCTTCTTAAAAAATAATAAAGAATGACCCTAATTACATAATTAATAAGGTTATAAAGAGAGATTTCTTAGATAATAATTTAGCCAAAAACCTTATCTTTGATAGAGCTCAATAGCATTGTACAATCCATATAACCGATTCCACATATTAAAAGTAAGCTTTCTTTATTTTGACGATGATATACTCTGCTCTACGAGAACTTCCTCAGGGCCCATTTGTAGGTTGAAATTGATTTTCATAGAAATGAATATAAAATTTAGAAGTACGTTCAGTATATAAAAAAACATAATTTTTATATAAAAAGATCGAAATGGCGGGAGATCGAAAGAGGTGGGCTAGACGAACAGGTCCAACGAGCATCTCCGTTGTGCATTGCCATTGAAGTTGAAGCCATGGAGGTTAGAAGAGAAGCTCACCAACAATGGGTGAGAGGAGAAGATTACATAGCCGAAGGTGAAAGAGAAGCTCACCAAAGATAACAACAGAAGCTCATCGAACGTGTTGGGGATGTGAAGATAACGAACCCGAGGAGATGGGGATGCCTTTTTCCAACAAGTAGCAGCCGGAGAAGCTCATCTGAGGTGCAGTGTGGGACTCGCTGAAGGTAGGGTGTGGGTCTCATCGAAAGTTGGGTGAAAAGGAGAGGGACGACGTGTGCATGGAGGAGGAGGGGGACAAAATTGAATGATAAGACATGGAAATGCAAATATTAACTTCTTTTAATAGAAATCATTTTAATGAATTTTGATGAAAATGAATTCCTCATGGAAGTCAATTCCATGCCCACCTAAATGTATCAAACAGATATAGAGTATGGAATTCAATTCCATAATACTAAACAGGCCTTAGTTTGCTAACACAGCTAACTTTTATTCTGTTTTTTCTGTTGTTGTCTTCCATTGGACCCAAAATGGGGGGGGGGGGAATATTGGTCCATATAAGCTTCTAATTATGGGTTAATTTATCTAAAATTAGTATGAAACGATCTTATACAAGGCTTCCGCCAGAGATCTACAAACAAGACCCCTTAGGCGAGGATGTATTCCAAACTCAAATCATTTAAGCACAATTGCATGAGGGAGGAAGATTACATTAGTCTTTGGGTTTGTTTGAATAGTCCGTTGGGAGAACGGACACAGATTCCGAGGTAAATATATGAGAGGAATTTTGTTTCGGAAAGCGCAGGAATGGCTTTTGGAGAGACCGTAGCCCTTTATCTTTTCTCACTGGCACCAGAATCTGAGGTTGTCGTAGTCATAACCTTTTGCCTCATTTACAAACAGGGGGCTTCCTTTGTATAGAGCTGCGTCCTTGAGACTCCAGCTAAAGCTTGGATGAGGCAATTTTTGTGTCTCTTCCTTTTCAGATGGGACAATTCTACTTAGATTACGGTTTTTACTCTTCAAGCAGTTTGAGATTTTGGTTGATACCATGATACACTAAGAGCACTCACTTTTCCAGTAAAAGATATTACATTTAAGATCAAGGAACAGCATAAATCAGATGATGGGGAAGCCAGAATTGCGAGGGGATGACAAGGTAAGAGATCAAGTAGAAGAGATGAAAACAAAACAGCAATTTACCAAAACCAGATAGTGAAATCAGCTGCCGATGAATTCTCCTCTTGCATCCCAAGGGCGATTTTCGTAAGACTTTCCGACAATGCTGTGTACTTTATTTACAGTGCCATCCTCGCAGCGGAATTCTGGAAAGTAATCAAGGAACATCTTGCTTCCAAGTTCATC
>JANTPZ010105992.1:0-12465 GCA_025593235.1 Vachellia pachyceras
TCTGGAATGAGAATGAATGCTCCTAGATGCCTGTTTGGATCTGCTAGCCTTGGAGAGATAGCAATTTTGGCTGGTGGTTGTGACTCAGAGGGGCGTATTCTCAGCTCAGCCGAACTGTATAACTCTGAGACTCAGACTTGGGAGGTTCTCCCAATCATGAACAAGCCCAGGAAAATGTGTTCTGGGGTGTTTATGGATGGGAAGTTCTATGTCATTGGGGGAATTGGAGGGGCGGAATCAAAGCTTCTCACATGCGGTGAGGAGTACAATTTACAGACAAGAACATGGACAGAAATTCCTAACATGTCCCCTGGGCGTAGTGCTAGGGGGGCTGAAATGCCCGTTACTGCTGAGGCTCCACCTCTGGTGGCTGTTGTAAATGATGAATTGTATGCTGCTGATTATGCTGACATGGAAGTCAAGAAATATGACAAGGCAAGAAAAGAATGGTCCGTTATTGGGAGACTGCCTGAACGGGCAGTTTCTGTGAATGGTTGGGGTCTTGCTTTCAGGGCCTGCGGGAATCACCTTATTGTCATTGGTGGACCCAGGACTCATGGCGAGGGTTTCATTGAACTCAATGCATGGGTTCCCAGTGAAGGACCTCCACAATGGAACCTGCTTGCCAGAAAGCGCTCTGGTAACTTTGTTTATAATTGTGCTGTCATGGGATGCTGAAGGATTGTATTGTCAAAGGGTTACAACACACTATGATGCTTCAAATCCAGTGGGATGCACAACATTCATTCATCCATTGACACAGGATGTTATTGCTAAATGCTAATTGGTACCTTCCCCCTTCTTTCTAAGTATTTCCTTGAAAAGCTGGGGGAGGATGGGGGAAGAGATTCAGATTTTGCTCAAGATTAGCTGATTAGTTTTACTGAAGGAGGTCTTGAGTCTTTTACTTTTAGCTTTAAAATATCAATTAATGTTTTCTTCCATTGAAATTGTATCTCCCCCCATTTTCCATTGACATGAAATTTTCAAAAGTTGGTTTCATGCAGCTCAGAATAGGCTAAATAATTGAAGTTCCAACACAATTGTAGGTTGTTAGTAGCGTTTGCCTAAGCCATTTGAAGAACATACAACTAGATATTTGATTTGAAGATCATACATTTTCTTAGATTGAAATGACATTAATTTCTATGATTTGTTTTATTAATTCTGTATTATGTGTCAATCCAATTCGCCATTTGAATTCAAGAACTATGTATTTTGAGCTTCCTCTGCTCTGGAAGTAGTATATATGACCAATTCATATCACAGTTATAATTATCAATGGTTCACTTGTTGATTTTGGCATAAGAGTCAAGACAGCACAGATGCACGAACTATGATACTAGTAGATTTGCATACTTAAAAATATGCAGACTTCATGAAGAATGTGTGCCCCACACATGTTGAAACAATAATTTTTGAGAACAATTATCAGCAGTTGTTGGGAATCGTGAGGAACAATACAGTTGTTTAATTAGCATTGACATAAAGTTGTGCTGTATCATTTCCCCTTTATCACTATGGTTATTGAATGTTCTCCAACTAAAATAATTTTTGTCTATGCAATTGCGTCAACTATGTTTGTATATCGCTATTTCTAGGTTATCTTCCATGTAAATACTGTTATATATTGAATCATACTTTTATCTGATTACTTCTAAGCCTATGAGTACATGTTTATATTGAATCTTTCAATTGGAAGAATGTGGTAATGGTCCAGATTCCATCTGGCACAGCAGAGCTGCCTTTAATCATTCTGTTTGGTGGTTGTATCACCATTATTAGTCATCCCATTCATAGTGATAGCCAGAGTCCATGTATTATCACTTGTATTAAATCTACTCCTCAATGATTGGTTTTTTTTTTGTCAGAGAAGGCTAAGAAGATTGAAGTAAATTGTGCTTAACCATGATAATACAGGGAGAAATAAGTAAATTCGTGAGTGTGATAAGTTTAATACTATGGGGTATATACCTTAATTTTTCCTGTTCGTTGAAAACTATGGCGCCTTAATTTATCAGAAAATGCTGTTGAAGTTGTGGAGGATGAGGAGAACTTCATGATAAAGTTTAAACTCAAGGTTTCAGATGTCAGTCTTGCAAAAGTATGATATGCTAAATATTTATGGCATTCAACTGATTTGGTCCATGTTGTAAAAATTTGTTCCCCATAATATAGTCTCTGTAACTCCCATGCTTTGATATCTTTCGCTTAAAGTTTCCTCGCAGAGATAGGAGTGCTGAAAGAGAAGTGTAGGACAACTTGAATAATTTATATCTGTGTTAATTCTTGGGGATTCTTCTAGCTGTTATTTTCTCTGATTGGGTATTGTGAAAGTGTTATGATTCATCATTTTAGCTTTTTGGTTTATCGCTATCACTAAAACAAATTGTGACCTGATGTGTATTTTTCTATGTTTTTTTTTGGTTATGTCGCAGCAACATCATCTTGCATCATGTCTCTCTCTCTTTCTTCTGATTCATCTAAGATTTTTTTTCTTTTACCAACAAAGAATTATCCTCATTGATATTATTGCGGTTATGGTGAATTGATTCTCATAGTGCATGATTCATTGGCATATCAAAATTGATGAAGCAATGAACATGACCAACAATGGTTTATGGAGTAGGTTGATAAACTAAACTAGCTCTGAAGCTAGATTCCGGATAAAAATAAATAAATAATCATTCGAATTAATTTTTTTTTACAGATTTCATCTCTAAATAACGAAATTTAAGCTCTAAATGTAAGTATGAAAGTTTGAGTTGTAAATATATATTATTGAATCTAACTTGTGAATGGCGCAACTTGAATTGTAAATATGAAATTTTTAGAAATTATCTGTATTTAGTTTTTTGTTTGAGATCAATGGGTGATTTTCCCTTTTTGGTTTTATTCTGTTAAGCTAAAAAATCCTTCCATTTGAGGCAATCATAAACGTGACAGTAAAACACTGAATATAAGCATACATACTACTGAGAATTTAAACTCTGGTTCAGCATGTTATGAATAATTAGTTTATTTTGTTATATTCCTTGTTACTTAAAAATTAACTGCGTTATGGGTTCTCGGAGTTCAGAAATCAGAAGTCCTTGGTGGAACCTAAGACTTGGCTTGGTCTACAACAGCACGTTTTCCCCAACTTTTAAAAAGACTTGTCTTAGTCTTTGGGATGATCTGAAAGTGAATGGGAATAAGCAATGTCTTCTGTGGTTTCATTCTGCAATAATTTCCATGGTTTTAGCTTTCTCAAGTTTATTCAGGTAAAAAAGAAAAGGCTTTCTCAAATCTCATTCTTGGGCCATGAAACTTTATTAGGCTTTGAGAGGCCCAAAGTGGTGGCGGCATTTGATCCCATGTTAAAGATTATTGATTGGATTATATAATACGTACATAATCTCCCTAACTTTTCAAACTTTAGAAAGAGCTTCTTAAACTTTTAAATACATGTAAGTAACTCTCTTACAATTGATTTGCATGTTATCTCACTAAGAGAATATAGCATAAAAGGAGTTTATCCGCATGAAGTTTAATATTTAAGAAATCATCTAGATATAGCTCAAAGTTCGTGGGAATTGCATGAAAATAAAATTTAAAAAGATACATGGTTCATAAAATATTATATTCTATGAGGGAAATGATAGAATAATTTTCGACAAGGAGTTATTTTTACAAATTTAAAAGTGGAGGAGCCCTGTTTTTTTCCACATGTATGAAGTGTAAGATTAATGTTGATTGTTTTATGATTTATCCCAAAAAGGTTTGTTAATGAAAAGTTGTCTAGTCTAACACAAATTTCTCCGACAACTTTGCCAAGACTCAAAAACAAAAGAAAGATAAAAAGTAATGTCAATTCTTACTCATATCTTGATGAACACCCAATGTCTCATCCGATTTTAACAGTTGATATTTGATTTTTATTTTTATTTTTTAAAAATAATTATTGTAACGGATATATAATTTAAAATAAAGATAATAATAACTATCACCTTGTTGTTAAGAAACAACGTTTTCATTTTTTTTTAAAAAAGATTGGACTGTTCAAGTCCATGTTAGTTTATTTCACACTGTGTGCTTGAATCATGTCAGTAATGCACCTGATCGATTCAGCACAACCTTGTTTCTTTCATTAACAAGCATGAGCATATTTAGTAAAATATTTGAATAGTAGATGTCCCTTTTTCTTTTCTTCTTCAAGTGATACATAGAACAGGAACCAAACTCTGCCAATTCCGTTATAGGAAGAATACGTGGTTTCCACTATGTTGCTCTCAAACTAAACTCAGGCATGTGAGGCTGACACTTCATTATATATACCCTTCTCCCTTTACATATATAAATTTTATTCTGTGTTACACTTTCCCGGGTGCAAAACAAGATTTGGGTTAATATCTGAGAAGAATCTTGGGGAAGGCCAATGGGTGTAGGACGAGTTTGGGATAGATATCAAATCACAGAGAGAGAGAGGAGTTATAACTTATATGTATGTATAGTTGAAAGTGAGCACATAGTGGAAAAGGGGAACAAAAACAATACCCCCTGTTTTAGTGCAGAGAGGAGATGGCACATAGACAACAGCAGCATGAAGTTCATAGTGGCCAGATTTTAATGGCTATGCAAATCTTTGGACTCTTCCTTATCTCTTCTCTTTGATGCCTCTTTCAATGGCTCTGATTTCATGTCCTCCCACCACTTTCTTGTCTCCTTTTCAACCATCATCTCCATCCCCCAACTTGTAATCCAACATCCTCAGTTTGAGCTGAACGGAATGAGCTAATCCCTCGTAACATAGGGATATCCAAATTTAGTGACCGATAATGTTTTAGGTAGGATTGGATTGCATATAATAGAATGATTATGAACAATTGAGTAGCATAGAACATGTTGCTATTTCTTATATCGGATGTTATCATTATATACTGTCAACTTATTATGGAGATTTTTAGTTATTAGATTATTTACGTGTAGAAATGCACGGGTAATTTTCTCAAGATACAAGATTAGATTTTGAGGCAAAGAGCTTGAGAGAGTTAGTTGAGTTAACAAAAGGGGATGATGTTTTATCTTTTAGGTTTGTCACACTCACTGTCAAAGGAGCACTTTAGAAGCAGAACTTTCAGGTTCAGATGCACTACAAGTCATAAACCAACACACAGAAGCTTGAACAAAATCTCATGATAACTTGACTGTGATTTTGTTTTTTTCTCCCCAGAAAAAAAAAGAAAAGAAAAGAGGTAGGCATGGCAGAATGACATGTCAAAAGTGAGCGTTTTAAATATGAAAATGAGGGCTTTTTGCTGTTTAAGTATCCACTATATGAACAAATGATTTGTCCTTTTAAATTTAATATTTCACTTTGGTCTCTCACGCAAAAACAGATAGTGCACTTTTATCGATCATCATTATTTTAAGAAATTAAACTTCATATGTTAACTTGTTAAAATTTTAATATTGAAACTTTTTCATTAATAAAATTAATTGTTATTAGGAGTTAGAAGACTGAAAAGATAATTTATGAAATTTAAAAACTAAAAGAAAATATTGTGTAAAATTGAAGGATTCCTTTTCAATTTGATCCTTAATAAATAAAATCGTGATCAATAATTTTCTGGTATCAAATTGAAAACTACCTATGTGTGATAAAATTTATTCATGAGTGACTAAATTAGAATATATAATTAATCTATAGCAGAATAAATTAAGAAAACATGATAAACTTTCACTGATTTTTTTTTTTTAAATATTGCGGTGGCCACTTTTGTAACTAAAATTTGCCATTCTTTTCTTAGTGTCTACCTCCTCCTCATCATCATCATCATGAAGGTTTATCTCTGAGTACTTTCTTTGATTTTTTTAAAGAAATTTATTACAAATAATAGCAACCATACCACAATATAATATTTTAATACTATGTTATAGAATTTTACCAAAGGTAGTCTTATTTTAGGTAATGTGTTGTCCTATGAAGCATACTAAAATTTGAACACAACATTTTTTAATGGGGCGGCTTTCGTTTTGGGTTGGTTTTGGTAGTGGGAAAAGATATGATAAGATATGATTGTGGGAAAAGGATTATTATTTTGGAGAAGAAAAATAAATTTAAAAAATGAATAGTTGAGTGAATAAAGTGAATAAATATTAATAATTATCATCAAAGACATATTTGACGAAAAAGAAAGTTAGAGGAACGGAAATTGACATGAACGGTGGAGAAACGGCAAGGAAGAACAATCATGGCTTCGTTTGGGTTTCCGTTAGGAACCCCGTTTTGACCCCCAAAACCCATTCTCACGCAAGCCGAGACAAAATTCCTCTCACATAAAGTACCTAGGAATCTGTGTCCGTTTTCTCAACGGGTTTCCAAACGAAGCCCATGTTTGCATGATTGCTTCAACCAAAATTATGATAGGTGGCTTGTGGGCATATGAATTCTGGATATGCTTTTTTTTTTTAACTATTTCTTTAATTAATTTAGGATTAATTTCTTGAATTTCCTCCTTGAGATGCTTATAATTATTATAAAGAAAAATCGGTAAAAGTTCTTGTTTAAAAATATAAGTGGTAATAAAAATCTGAATTGGAATATCAGTACTGTAAAATAAAAACATGAAATTTTCACTGATTTTTCCTATTATTATTCATTTGCATTTACTGAATTGGAATCCATTTAAGTAAAGAATCAATCTCCCATTGTTAAGATATTATATATGTGATTCCACTTATAATCGTACTTTGAGTGCGGTCAACTCAACTAATTACACATATATATATCTATAATGTTTTGTGGGGCTTAATATTAATTTATATTTTATATTTGCCCTTAATTCTGGAGCTCTCAATTATTGCAAAGGAAGCATATGATGCTGTGGAAGGCAATATATTCAGCAATTTTTCTTTTTATTTTACTTTCAATTCATTGTCATATCCCAATAATTCAAAGAGTATCTTGCACTATCTTTCCTCTCATCTAATTTTAAAATAAATTTATAGTTTTGCGGTGTGGTGGCCCTTTTCTAAACTGACATTAATTAGGATTATCTTCCGTAAGCTGTTTTACAATTGTTTTAGGGATAAATTATGATATGGTAAAACAAGCATATGCAGGGTTCTTTCTTTTAGAAAAATAGAAAATTTTGTCTAAGCAAAACATATTAAAACGTGGTGATAAATTTTTTAAAATTATTTTTTGAAGAAAAGTCTATGTTTACAAATTTTCATGTGTAAAGAACCTGAATTTAAGTATCAATATTAGATTCTTTTAATAAATAATATTTTCAAATAGAAACTTTTCATTGATTTTTTCAAATGTCACAAAATTTGCAACACTAATGTAACAATTTGTAGTAAATAGGATTGCCTCAGGTACGTATATGTAAAAAAATATATTAATGTAAACAAGGTTAATTAATCCAAATTGATTAGTTAGTCAAGTTTGCAGAAGGATTAATTAAGATAGTAATCAAGCGAAGCAACGGAATAACTTTTTGCAGCACCTCTCCTAATTAATCGAAATTAATTAATTATGCCATCCTACATTTGCTTCATTTCAACATAATCAATAATGTTACGTTGGATTGATTTTCGAATCTAAAACTCATCTTAATTTAATCCAAATCCTTCTGTACTAATTCAAACCAAGGTCGTGCATATAACATGGAATCCAATTTGATGCGTTCTAACCCAATCCAATTTTATCCAACTTGAGTAAGAAAAAGCCAATTTAATGAGGATATAAAAACTTGTTAGCTAATATCAAATCATTATCATGTTAAGTTTAAAACATCCCTTGTTAATAAATTCTGAGAAATCACTATGAAGTTTTGAAGAAAGAATTCAATAATTAAAAGTATCGGACAAGGGGACAATCATGAATATGCTATCATTTTTATATAAAAACTTATCATTATATACTACTTGTTTATTATTAAATTTTTTTAGTTATTGTATTGATCTTATTTAGGTTTTGTCAAATATGTTTGAGACACATGGGATTATCGACTAACAATAAAGACTAATCTTTGTGCTAATATAAATGGTAGACCACCTTTCAACAAAATTGCTATGTACCAAAGAAAATTCTAATACGCTGATGAGTTACAAAAATATTAGTCAAGTTAATATTATAAGAGTCTTCTAACTAATTCACACGTACCAATAAAAATAGTTAAAACATTAAATGTGTTATAAATTCAATTTACCAATGAAACCTTCTGGAAGGGCCTCGATAAAAAGGATCGGGTGATTGAAGAATTTCAATTGCTATATGCAAATACTATTTAACTACTTATCTTTGAAACCAACCACTCTTCTAATTAACTTTGCATTATGATTTAACAACCTTATCTTATTTAATATATATTATAAACTATCAGAACAAAATCAATACAATAATAAATGGATAGTAAAATTGTACATTCCATTTAAAAAGTTTAATGATGTAATTTATTAATAAAACCGAAAAAAATCATTTTCTTTTTGCCTTGTAAATATAACAAGAGAGTGTTTTTTTAAATACAATATAAATCAATCTTTAAACAATCTTCTCTGCCATTAATTAACCTTTTGATAATTAAATTTGAATAATCACTTCTCCCGTGTATTACTGCATTGTATTGTATAAGAAAAACAACTAAGTGATCTCAAAATAGAAGATTCTTCCTTCATTTTATTTTGCATTTTTTAAATTCAAACATCCATGAATCATAAGGGTTAATATTAGAGAATAAGATCTCATAATATTAGTTTTCATTAAAAAAAAAAAAGAATATCGATTGGATCAAGCCAAGGCAGGACAAGATGTACTTTAAGTTTGACCAAAACTGATTGACCATTCCGATTGATTCCTTTATGAATAATGATAACAAAAACAAGATGAATCTTGATGCCTTCGTTTTAGTAAAAAAGTAATTATAATTTCTATAGAGTTGGAAAAACGGGTTGGACCCGCGGTGCAACCCGCCTATAGAAGGCGGGCTGATTCCAGCTCGTCTAACCCGTTTTTATTTTTTATTTTTTAAAATATAATATGTGTTATTTTTTTATTTTTTTAATCTCAATATTTTTTACAGAGAGAAAAAGTAATATTAAATTCTATTTTTAAGAAATTATTGAACATTTATTGATAGGATTGAAAAGATAATTATATAATTATGCAATCTTATAGAAAAAAACTTAATGAAAAACAAAAAAATAATTTATTTAGTAAAAAAATATTTTCTGGCGGGTTTGCAACCCGTTTTGTTAGCGGGCTACGACGGGCTGACCCGTTTTACCAACATTAAATTTCTATCAATACTTTTATGGAACTAAAATTTGTTTAAATTAATTTTATTTTATTGATTTAAGGCTTGTTTGGAAACCAATTCTAGAACCTAGGTTTGGTTTTAAAACCTAGGTTTTACCTCAAAACTGAGGTTTTGTCCAATCAAAATTTTTTTTTCCAAAAGCTATTTTGGTTACAAAACCTCAGTTTGAAACCTAGGTTTTCTCTTTCCTACCCACTTTTTTGCCTCGGAATTCATAAAAGCTAATAACTTCACAAACATAAATCACTTTTCAAAACCTAGGTTTTGCCTCGGAATCTGTAAAAGCTATTTTTCAAAATCTATTATTTAAAACCTAGGTTTTACCTCAAAATCTGTAAAAGGTATTTTCAAAATCACATCCAAACAAGCTCTTAATGCACCTAACATTTTTAATCGCATAAAATAATAATTTCTTGTACCAGCTAAGCTAAGAAAAGAAGAGAGTCAAGAGACATAATGCATAATACAACGAGGCTTCAATTTTCCGCAGGTTGTTTGCCAACTTTTCAATTTCTTGATTTTGATGATTGCTTAGATGCTATTCTCCATATTTATTAGTTAATTAAATTCATTAATTAATAATTACTCTCCCTTATCATTTTCGAACTCCTAAATATTTTAACAATTAATTATTACACCACGTACTACGATGCCCTCCACTTGGCCAATAAAACACAATTCTTTTCTTAATCTGTACGACTCACTACTCCCTGTGCCGTCGGCGAAAAAAATAAAATACATTATGACAGTTTAATTAATAAATAATTAGTATATGATCTGGATTGTAGCCCTAATCCTGACAAACTAAGGTTATTAATTATCGTTATTAGTTGGTGTTGTTGAGGTTTTAGATGACAGTACACGTGATATGATGAAGCATCTTTATAGATATTTAAATTTTTTAATTAATTGTATAATTTTTTGGTTACATGAACTCCTTACGCCTCTATTTATTTAATAATCAAGAGTCATTCAGTTGTGTGTCGTGCCATGTATTAATTAATAGCTATATAAAAAATAAGAGCAACGAATCTCAAGAAATGTCCAAATTATTATATAATTAAGGGCACTCTTTTAGGGTATACAACCCTACAATTTTGTCTTCGAATAGTGCATTCTTTGTGGCGAATTTCTAGGTCAAGAGCCATATTAGCAATTCAAAACAAAAGAGAGTTTCTTTTTTTTTTGGGAGGGGGGATATTCATTTTTCTGAGTAATATAAGATATACAACTATCATTCATAATCTAACTAATGTGAGAATTTGGTTGCACATACCAAGATTATTTTTTTTATTATTGGAATTGAGAAATCATTATTACTGTAGTGAAATATAAATTTTTTAAAGATAAAAAATTGGTTAATGGAGGAGTTCAAAGAAAAAGGGGTGGGGGGAGAATCATAAAACCACACCTTAATAGAATTACTTCTCTTATCACCAAAAAAATTGCTTCTCACCGTTTTTTTAATTAATCTCTCTATAAATATGAAAAATAAATAACAGATTCCTTTCAGTTTTGTTTGTTATACATATTTGTGTATAAAGATTGAGATTTGACACCCAACTATATATTTAAAAATTAAAAATAGAGAAAATCAATGAAAAATGGCTGTTTAAAAATTTTATTGATCATAATGGCTTAAATTAATATACGAGTACTTTCTGTATGTCAAATCTTGAATAGTATTAGTATTTTTTTGTATGAAAATATATCAAACCTTTCTAACTAATAATTGTTTCAAAGAGAGAATTTTTCAACAATTTTTCCTCTAAAATATGAGTCTTTATCACTTAGTTTTGTCTAAATTATAATTTTTATCTATTAAACTTGATAACAGTCTAATCGAAGTTGATAGATAATAGTATAAGATATATATAATATTTGTTGAAAGGAAAAAAAATGAAACTAGAAGAGATATATATATATATAATATGAATATGTATTGAGATGAAATTATTAGGGATAATATTGAATGAAAGTGGAAGAAATTATGTTGGGTGCTTGATGATGTATATATAATAAGAGTAAGTAATTAAACGGAATCTGAGTTTGAAGAATGAAATAATTCGGTGAGCACTTTGTAGGGGTTAGCCTCTATGCCTTGTTTCTTCTTCAAGTCTTTTTCATTTCTGTTTCATTACTTCCCCTCTAGCTACTATATATATATTATCATTCAAATATTTTTATTATATATATATAATTTATTGTTTATATATTGGATTTTTGTCTTATACCCATATACAGCTCTTTGCAGACAACTCTAAAAGTACTGTACCTGTAGTCTTCAATTTAAATCATCCAAATCACATCACGATCGGCTGAAGTTTTCTCTGATCTCATAACAAAGTTCATCAACATGTTTTGCAACAGTCTAGAAGGTTAATTTCTTGTGTTTAATCCAACAATGAGAGATATACTACCTATATATAATTATTAATATAAATCCGTTTGATTTTTTTAGAAGATTAAAAAAACTAAATAACACACCTTAGATTATATATATTTTAAAATATTTATATGAATAATTAGGTTATATCAATCATAGGTGAGACAAAATTATTTAAAAAATGATAAATATTTTAATTTATTTGGTTTCCTTAAAACTTTTAATAAGAAAAGTTAACCTATTAAGCATTTATTGAGAAAGTAATAAGAATGGAAATTATAACCTAATAATTTATTATTAATTTAGAATGACCAATCTAAAAAGATAACCTCAACCCAAATGTTACGGCATAAAATGGAAACTTCCCTCATGCTTGAGTTGGTACGATTGTCACATTCTCCATCTCAAAGCCTTTTTCAATGGAACTTCATTCACTTTCCTTTTCCTTTCCCTTCCCCTCCTAGAGCCGGTAATAGGTTTTACTTATGGGTTAAACCCGTCCAACCCATAACCATGGTGGGTTGGGTTATGAAAAATGAAGCCCATTTTGATGCGGGTATATTTAGCCCGAACCCATATGGGCCAAACTAGTACTGGGAATGCGGGTCAGCCCGCAGGTATATTTTCCAACCCGCAGCCCGCCACCCTTTTATTTTTTATAAAAAAATAAAAAATGAATTCTTTTTCCTTTTTTTACCCAATTTTTTTCTATAAGATTGTATATTTATGATATCCTCTTTCAAATTCTATGAATAAGTGTTCAATAATTTCCTA
>JANTPZ010105994.1:0-18026 GCA_025593235.1 Vachellia pachyceras
AGCTAAAATATTCATATATGAACTTGCTTTCAGTTGTCTTTTGTTTTGAAAAGGTTGAATTGAATTTTTTTATAAAATTTAATTGGCAATTTTTATATGTTATCGATACTAAATTTTTCAGTTGTTTCAATTACTTTTTTAAAATTATAAATTAAAATGTGATATCTTTTTTAAATATCATGAAGTGAAATCATCCCGCGCTTGATCCCGCGCATCGCGCGGGGAGTAGAATCTAGTTTGTATAATTGAGAAAAGAGAAAGCGAGGTTGGCCAAAAAAAAAAAGCAGAGAGAGAGAAGAGAGAGCGAGATTGGTAGACGAAAAGCGGAACAGAAGCAGAACGGAGGAGTCGAAATTCGACTCTGGAGAAAGCCGAACCGAGAAAAGCGTGCGATGACCTGGGAGGGGTAGAATGTCCAGAGTTTGTTTGTATTCCCTCATTTTTTATTTCAAAATCTAATTTTACCTTAAAATTTAGATTTTATCTAAATACTCGAAAAAGTTATTCGGAAAAGTTATTTTAGATACATAAAATTGATTTGAAAATTAGATTTTGGAAAATCTATTTTCTTATCAAATCGCACACTCTCTCCTAATAAATTTTATTTTTCCTACTTTTTTCTTTTTCTTTTTCTTTCATCTTTTTTACCTACTTTTTGCCTTGAAATCCGTAAAATTCAAAACTTAAAAACAATCACCTTTTCAAAACCTAGGTTTACCTCAGAATCCATAAAAGCTATTCTCAAAAGGACTTCCAAACGAGCCCTAAATTGGAGACTTGATGAAGGAATGAACTATGGACTTGTCGGTTGATGTGCTTGTTTGAAAATCATCCCCAAATCACTTTACACACAAGTCGAAATAAAAATTTATTTCACATACTTCTATCAACTTGTGTGAAATCACCCTCCCAGCGAATTTCCAAACCCACACTATACACAGTTAAGAGAGTTAAGGAAATATATCCAAGGGAGTTTGGTAAATAGTCAAGAAGGAAAAATTGAATTTTTGAAACATTGTTTTTATTAAATTCGAGCTTTACATTAATCACTGATTTTTGGGAAAAAATTTAAGGAATTTTCTGCAGCACGCATGTGTACTTTTCTTCCCTTTTTAATTTGTCATTTGTTTATAACATGCAAAACTAATGTTGATAATGTTTTTGTCTAAAATTAGAAGTTTTATTAGATTTACTTAAAAAAAGAAAGAAAGAAAAATAGCAATTTCAACGTTGAATTAATGGGGTGGTATTGATCCCATGGGGTTGCTACTGGCTTTCGCCATTCGCATCCTCAATGAAACTAGAAAGTTAAAGCAGCTGTTAATTCCCATGATTCCGCAACGCACGTAATCGGCACTCACTCCCATCCATGGAATCAAGATCGAGGTGCCATCTGATGCAGAAGGGGAAAGGGGAGATATCTAGAGAAAGAGAGAGTAGAGAAAAACAAGAGGGAGCAAAGAGAGACAGAACATGAATGTTATTTCTCCAAATGAACAAAAATTGTTTACAAAGAGATACGTGAGAGTTATTTATAACCTTACTCGAGCTCTAAAACTACAATAAGAAAATCAAACTACAATCAAATTAAATATGAAGATACTGTCAAATCAAATTAAAATGAATTTAAATTAAATCCTACGATATTACCAAATTAAATTGTATGGGAATGAAATCAAATTAAATCAAATGTGCGATATTAGATTTGATAGTTTTCAAATCTTTGCAGGATCCTCCTTAATCGTTTATGATCCCCATCACCTTCCCTCCCCCTCTTTTTTATTATGATTATTTTATTAAATGCATGTCTTCAATATTATGTTCCCATTGTTTGTTTTTGGGAGGTGATTAGCACCGGCGAGGGCGAAGAGTTGGAAGATGGTGAGGGGAGGTTGAGTGTGAGGATGAAATGAGGAGTGTATAAATATGATAAGATAGGGTTTGGATTTGATGAATTGGTTAAGTTATGGATGAGAAGAATGTCATACAATAAGCTCTTTTTTTTTATCAAATACAATAAGCTCATTAGCCTCATGTCTTTCTTGGTCAGTTTTTGGTATAGATATGAGACCATTTTTCTTGCTTTTTTGATGAGTGCTTTGAATATTTTAGAATGAATGTCCATAACCTCAAACCCCTTGTATTCCTTATGCTTAATGTCACATTCTTATGATCTCTTTCGATTCTTGAACTCCTACATCTTCCACTCCATAAACCCTCTCCCTCATGAATGACTTTTAGGAGCCTTTATTTCATAGCTCAAATGTTACATATTGTACAATTAAGGGAATTCATTTTGTGTAATTTATGGTTGAGTATGTAGGCCTGTAAATATATGCTTTACCCATTGGATACACATATATGAATTAGAATCACTATCTCCTTCCTCCCCAATTCTCTCTTGTCTAATTCATCTCTATTCTTCTACCATTCTTTTATTCTACTTCCAAATTCTCTAATTTCATAACAATGAGGATGAATTCCATTAGATTTTGGAAGGTATTCTAATAAAAATTTATTTTTAAAATCACTTGTTATCACTTTTTTTCCGGAAGGTATTTTAAATCCAACTATTCAAAATTTATCTTCTCTTTTTAACGTTACAGAAAAAGCAGATAAAATTTGTAGGATTGAGAAAAGAGAAAACAATGATAAAGGAACATTCTGAGACATATGAAGCAGTATGAGTGTTCAAGTGATGACAGACTGGAGATGAAGGGTCAACCTGAGGTCCAATGGATTACATGGCAAAAACCAGAAATTGGATGGTGCAAGATTAATACGGATGGTGCTGCCCTGGAGTCTGGTCTAGCAGGCTGTGGTGGAGTAATTAGAGGTGATCAAGGTGAGTGGCTAAGAGGGTTTTCGTGCAAGCTAGGGATATGTAATGCGAAGATAGCTGAAGTGAAGGGGATCCTGGAGGGGCTCACAATGGCGTGGGAGATGGGATTTCAGAGAGTGATCCTGGAGACAGATGCGTTTCAAGCAGTAGAAGAAATCAATAACAAACAAGAGATTAGTGGATGCTATCTTCTTGGTAGAGAAATCCAGAATCTGTTAAGAAAAAATTGGCAAGTTAATGTTGTGCATACCTGGCGAGAAGGGAACAGATGTGCAGACATGATGGCAAAACTGAGCTTTAACCAACGATCACGGAAGGAGATTTGGATGTCACCGCCGGATGCTGTGATGGCGAGGGTTAGGGAGGACATTGAGGGAGTCGGGATACCTCGGGTGTAATTTTGTTAGTTTTCTGGGCTTTGCCCCATCACCAAAAAAAAGAAAAGAAAAGAGAAAACGAGGTTGGCAAAAAAAAAAAGCAAGAGAGAGATAAGAGATTGAGAGTGGAAGACGAAAAACGGAACAGAAGCAGGACGGAGGAGTCGAAATTCGACTTCGAAGAAACCTGAACCGGTAATGGCTTCAGATCTTCTGCCTTCCCCCTGAATTTATATGAATCCTATCTCTTAATTTATTGTTATGTAGCTAACTCCGATTAAACTTCAATTTGTTGAGTGAGCCCTTTAGTGGTGCTTTTGAACAAGGGCTTCTTAGATTGTTAGGCTTTATGGCCATTTCTGCTGTTTCTTCCCCGTTCTTTCGTTATGTTCCTTTATCAGTTTTTCCTTTTGTTTGTTATTCTCTGCTTGCTTGTGCTTTCATCCTTTTACTTCGCCGCAACATTGTTATCTTCTGCTTCTGATTTGTTGCACCCATGGGTATGTGTCTGTCAAGTTGTGTTTATTTTTTTGGGAATGATTTGAGGGGGAAAACGTGTGATGATGTGGGAGGGGTAGAATATTAAAATTGGAGACTGATGAAGGAATGAGCTATGGACTTGTCGGATTATATACAGTTAAGAGAGTTAGGGAAATATATCCAAGAGATCTTGGTAAATAGTCAAGAAGAAAAAATTGAATTTTTGAAATATTGTTTTTATTAAGTTCGAGCTTGACATTAATAATTGATTGTTGAACAAATGTAAGGAATTTTCTATGAGATTGCAGCACGCATGTGTACTTTTGTTCCCTTTTTAATTTGTCATTTGTTTATAACATGCTAAACTATTTGAATCATATACCTCATTCTCTTATTAACCCATTTTTTCCATGAGGTCTGTGGAAGGACATGATTTTATAATATCTAAAATTGAAGATGATGATGATGAGCAGTGTCCAACTACGGTGGAACCAACGGCCAAGCATTGGAGTTATGGTAATTTTTGCTCTAACAAAAACAAGGTCAGCATTTTCTAAAGAATGTTGTGACCTCTGGAGACCCGCCAACCATAAACCACTTGATCCGAAGGTTTGTACATAGTTCACCTAAATCAGTGTCTCTACAGTTGAACCCCATCTCTCCTCTGTCGCCTTCCCGGTTAGTATTTTATTCTGTATCTCTCCCCCCTAGAGATGATTATTAGAGTCTCTTGAGTTTTGCAAATTTTGCAGCTTTATGCAAGAATTGCTGAAGCACCTTGGTACAGTTGGAACTGTAGGATTGTAGCTGAGCTTGCTGCTTTGTTGAATAAACAGGAACAATATTCAGCATGGGAAGGGAAGCCGCTTCCCAATTACAATCTTGAACTAGAGATGTGGCTCTTTTCTATTGTAAATTGTTAGAGTGTCACTCCAAGCAAAGTGCAGAAAGAGGGTTTGAGATTGCTTACACTTGCCCAAGCCAACTTTTTCATAGCTCATCATCCTCTATTTACTTACGATGCCGTGCTACTCCGTTTACTATCACCAGACTTTTTTTTGAAGGTTCTATATTCCAATTTATAAGACATTTTGTCTATAATTTTAAATCTAAAATGCCTCTAACAATTAATGACTGATATTAGGAATTAAGAAAGGATAGAATATTTCTGGGATATCAACTAACAGAAACTAGTACTAGCTACAAGCAGGAGTGGCCATGGCCGGAGCTGAAGCAGAGGTGGTACAAGAGCCAAGCTGATATGAAATCAAACATGTGAAAGATTACATACCTCAGGAGATTAGCCATTGATGCAAAAGAAGGCATGTTGTATATTTGAGATGTAGGGATATACAAATATGGGGGAATCTAATTTGTGTTTTGCTTCTTCTTTCTTTCACCTTGTCCTTCTCTGCAACTTCAAATACTCAGTCAGTACATGGGATCTTCATTTTGTTCCGATGATGGGCTAAGGGCGTCTTTGGCGCCGGGTGCGTTCGTCTAAGATGCCGAGTTTGATGATCTTGAGGGCGGAGGAGGTGGCGGAGGCGGCAAGCACACTGTGTTTTTGCTGAGTATGTGAAGATGGGAGTGAACTGTGGCTGTTTGTATAGCGGAAGAGAGATGTGGTGGGGTTGGTTTTGGTGCTTGATCACGAAAGGTGATGACGCGGTCCATCCCACGTCATCATCAGCCCCAAGCATATTCATAGATTCCCAGGAATCATGCAAAATAAGACAAATTAAAAAAAAAGGGAGAATTTGGGAAGTTCCAATCGTGAAATTAATTATAAAATATGATATTTCACACCTGCAATTGAGTTTTCAATATTATGTGCAACTGAACTTACACATATGCAATTTGATTGTACAATTCAATATGTCACATTCTCTGATTAATTTTTTAATGGAGAATTTCTTGAATCTCCTTATAAAAATGATTTTTTTAAAAAAAGTAAAAACACATTTTCACACAATAACTAAACTAGTTTTTTTAATCTCAAAGTAATCATTTGGTTCGTACATTTAGGATAATAGGGATTACGCCTTCCCTTGAATAAACTTAACATTAAGTTTACAAGTAAAATCATTTTTTAAATCTAAACGTACAAGAGTATCTTTTTCCATATACTTCAAAAATTACACTTCTGATAATGATGATAGAAACTGATAAATGCCATCGGATTATAAATCTAAACTTGTTTTGTAAAATGAAGTACACACAAAAGCCTAAATTTTACAGAAATAGATTGGATTATGATTTTAATGCTTGTGACTTAATAATGTTTGTTTTGGTGCTTGATCACGAACAGAGCGGATGGGTTGCAATATATAAAATAGGTCCCACATCGAGAATAGTCTGTGCATGGAATATTACAAACAAAATGAATATATAATTGCTGTGAAATCAAAATGAGGATACAAACAAAATAAATATATAATGAGGAATATCATCAGTTTGTCTCGCAAGAGGGGTATTTTTGGAATCATTGTCACCTTTAATAGAAATTGCATCCAACTTACTTTTTAAATATGATACGGCACTCTTCCACATATTCCATATATGTTTGTGGCCAAAATACACTAATAGTGATATCCAATAGGCAGCAATGGCGGAGGTATGTAGAGTTGAGTGTGGGCAAATGCCTCTACTCAACTTTTTAGTTTTCATGTAAATAATTGTTGGGTTTTTTTTGGTTTTGCACCCACTGAATTGTAATATTTGAACCCACTGAATTTTTACTATTGTCATTTGCTTGAAAATAAAAAATTGCCCTCACTGATTGAAGGTCTTGGCTCTGCCACTGATAGGCAATGAAGAGATATAACTATTGAGATCACCTTCAACTAAAAGTGATATTAGGGCTACAGAGGCACAAGATCCTGAGATAACATCTGATGTGAACACATAGATACATACGCATACGATAAATATCCACAAAGTTGTCAAATGTTCATTAAAATGTGATATATCTGGGAAATGCCATCCAACAACAACGCCTAAGATTATAATAAGTTTTTTGAAGCCTTATTCTCGTGGAATAGCCCTGCATAACGTAAGAACTTGGAATTTCTATTACTATATCATCACATTAAAAGTTGGTTTAATAATTATAATAAATATTTGAATATGAAAAATTCATGCTAATAATATGTGTGTGTGTGTGTGTGTGATGACACAACATAAACCAAAACTAGAAACCCTACATCAAACAATGAGGGAGAAGCTTCTTCACTTCTTATTGTAAGGTTTATAATATAATAGACAATTGTATAAATATTTATGTTGTGTACATTATAGGATATATTAGAATGCAAAACGGGAGGAAATATATTTATTTTTTCCCAAAAAAATTATTTGTTCAACTTTACATGCATCCTTACAATATTTAACTGTATCATTTTTAAGATGATAAAAACCTTAAAGAGTTGAAAACACTATCTACCGCCTTGTCTCTCCATTTTTACTCTAAGGGAGCAATATTTGCTTAAAAATATGTACCCCCTCAGTTTACTATCACCTGACTTTTTTTTATTTTCAAGGTTCTATATTCCAATTTATAAGACATTTTGGCTATATAATTTTAAGTCTAAAATGCCTCTAACAATTAATGATTAATGAGATTAGGAATTAAGAAAGGATGCAATATTTCTGGGATATCAACCAACAGAAACAAGTACTAGCAACAAGCATAAGTGGCCATGGCGGCCAGTAAGAGAAGTGGGATCCAAAGTGGCAGGCAAGCTCAGAGGAAGAGACCATGCATGGCTAAAGCTGAAGCAGAGCTAACCAGGTGGTACCAGAGCCAAGCTGATATGAAATCAGACATGTGAAAGATTACATACCTCAGGAGATTAGCCACTGATGCAAAAGAAGGCATGTTGTATATTTGAGATGTAGGAATATACAAATATGGGGGAATTTAACTTGTGTTTTGCTTCTTCTTTCTTTCTCGTTGTCCTTCTCTGCAACTGCAAATACTCAGTCAGTACATGGGATCTTCATTTTGTTCCGATGATGGGCTAAGGGCTTCTTTGGCGCCGGGGTTGCGTTCGTCGAAGATGCCGAGCTTGAGGATCTTGAGGGCGGAGGAGATGGCGATGGCGGTGGCGGAGGCGGAAAGCACACTGTGTTTTGGTGTTTTTGCTGAGTTTGTGAAGGTATCAATTGTGAAGATGGGACCATGGGAGTGAACTGTGGCTGTTGTTTATATAGAGGAAGAGAGGAGGTGGGTGTGTTTTTTTTTTTTTTGGAAAAGGTAGGTGTCTTTTGTCTTTCCACTTGTCTCCGCACTTGGTAGAGTTGGCAAGGGCTACTATTAGCATTCCTCAGGGCGAGGGTTCGAATCCTGGGGAGTGACAGCCGCGATAATTAACGCAACCTCAAAGAGGTTGTCCCATCGGTACCTCGCTACCACCGTAAGGTCTCCTTGCGGGGGGTCCGGATTAGTCTGGGGCGGGCAATGAACCCAGGATACCCCATGATACCGGATGGTTTATACAAAAAAAACTCCAAATACTCAGTTAGTACGCGTTTATATAGAGGAAGATAATTCAATAAAACGGTGAAGAAGTACTTTTACCATTTATGAGGTAAATGTGTTAAGGAGATTATCTCAATTTACAAAAAAATACTGTTAAATGTGCTTTTAAAGGTGTTGAGATGCTTTCCCCAACACTCCAAACGGTGGAACCCAACTTTTTATTCCCAGCATTTCATAAAAAGGAATTCATGGAACCAATAAAAAAGAATTCATGGAACCCAACTCTTTATACCCAGCATTTCGTAAAAAAGAATGCATGGAACCAACTTTTTACCCAGCATTTCGTAAACAAGAATAAATGGAACCCAAATTTTTGTACCCGTTATAATTTTTTTTACAACAGGAGTGACAGATAATATCGCTTCTCGAAAATTTTTTAAATACCCAACATTATTCAGTAAAAACTTTATGGATAAATTTACACCTTAACTCAATATTATTTACCCAGTTAATTCTTTATCGCTCCTCTAGAATGGAAAAAAATAAGGAAATTTACTGTTTGGTCCCACATAGTGAAGATATTTAGTAAATGGTCCCAAATTTTAAAATATTTAAAAAATGGTCCCATTGACAACACGAGGTGTTGTCAATGCAGCGCATGGTGTTGTCACTTGACAACACCTGACAACACCATGCGCTCTCGTGTTGTCAATGGGACCATTTTTTAAATATTTTAAAATTTGGGATCATTTGATAAATAAGTCCCTTATTTGGGACTGAATAGTAAATTTCCCAAAAAAATAATGAATTACATAGTGTTTTTAATATCTTTGATAAAAAGTACCTATTATTTAAAGTGGTGATTGATGAAAGAATTTTTGCCATCACATTTTTCTCTACTGAAAAATTTAGAACTTAGTGATAGTTCTCACTTGTCATTTGGGGAAAAAACTAAACAGTGCCTCGGGTTGTATAATTGTTATATTTACATTTTCATTTGAGTGCTTAAATTCACAAAATGTATTTTCAGTATTTCTAATATTACCATGTTAGAATAATTAAAAAATGTTGACTCCGCACAATTAAATGCAGACAAAACATACTTAACGTTTAATCATCCTCTATGACATTTTTATATTATGAAAGATGAATTGTTGATGTTCAAATGCATCTCTATCAACTTTTATAATAAATATTATTCAATCTATAAATTTAAATTAAAAATTGACATGTTAACATTTAATTCTCTATGACATTTTTTTAAGTAGCGATTATGCGTATTAATAATATTGTATTCTCTAGGACGAAATTGTATTACTAAGGCCAAGTAATGTGTTTACAAGTGGAGAAAAAATTGGAAGGATGGAATATTGAATGTGTTGGCGTGAAACAAACCAACGATAAGATTTATATCGAGTTGTGAGAAGAAAAATAATTTCCATCTTTGATTATTAAATTAAATAATTATTGATTCGATCTTGCCCATCTTCTTGCTTTTTATTTTTTAATTAACTTTTTGATTAAATAATGTCGCTTTTTGGTCATGCGTTGCCCCTCTTATTGCCTTCTTGGCTCTTCGGTATGATCGATGCCTTTTTGGGGATGTCTCCCACGACCCCACCACTTTTGTGATGATCAATTAAGGATTTAAATAAATAAATGTGTGATGATCAATTGTTGGGACTGAAATTTTTCACTCAGTCGTTTGAATTATAAAGTAGTTAAATATGTTTGCCAAAAAAAAATTAATTGGAAGGATGGAATATTGAATGTGTTGGAAGGGATGGATACACATATATGCCCTTTTCACAATTAGGATCGCGTTTGTGTAAAGTCGAGATAAAATTCGTCTCACATATATATTTTGAGTTGTGTGAAATTATTTTGACAACGGATTCTCAAATAGCAATTCAGTGCACACAAATTAGAATTTATTCAAATATATATATATATATATATGCCCAACTTCTTCCCTGAAGGTTGAATATTACGATTTCAAACTGTAAGGTTGAAAATTAGAATTCATTCGAATATTTTTTTTTGGGTAGCAGCAGGAAACGCGAAGGGGAGGTGGGTCCCTCATCATGAAGATGATGGATTTGGAATCTCCATTTCCGAACTTCCTTTCTCGACTTCGTTTTTTTTTTCTTTCAGGATTTGGAATCTCCATATCCGAATTTCCTTGTCCGAGCGTCTTTTTCCGAGCGATAATTAAGTACTTTTTATGTAAGTCGAAATAAATATGTAGATGAGATTATTTTAATTTACAAAAAAACACATTTAAACATATTTTTAGAGAGTGTAAAAGTTTTATCAAACATGTCCAATAGATAATTTTAATAGGAAAAGTTTTCTGATTTTAATCTTTTCCATATGTCTGTGTTAGGAAACATATATATATTTATTTATTTGTGCCAGTAGTTAATTACCTCTGCATGAGTATGTGGATATGCACGCCTATATTACTGATTTGTACCATATTACTAACAATAATTTACGAATATAAATTATCTTTTGTTGCATAAAATTAAAATTCTAGAAAGTAGGATGCATATTTATTAAAATAAAAGCTTAAAAAAATCAAAGTTCAGCCAATTCAAAAACATTAAAATTACACTTAACCCTTTTGCATTTACTTCATTTTTTATCTTTGCAAAATTGGGCCAAAGGCCCACATGCAAAGATACAATGGATCACTATGTTCTACACTCCCCCTCAAGTTTAGATGTAAACAAATTGACAGTCCCTAACTTGTGTAATAATCTGTTCTATACATCTTTTTTGATTGGTTTAGTGAGCAAATCAACTTTCTGTTTAGATGACTTCACATGCCGTAAGCTAATCAGACCATCTTACAATTTTTTCTAATAAAATGGAGATATATTTCAATATGTTTCGTTCTTTCATAAAATATTGGGTTGTACAAACATTTTCACTCCCCTCCTTTTATTTAAAGTGGTAATTGAAAGTCATTTTTTTTGGGTTCATTTGGATTAAAGTGGTTTGGATTCATTTGAAAAGTCCTTTTATTTAAAGTGCTTAGTTTTACTTTTACTTAAAGTGGTTTCTTATATGTTGCAGGGCTTGAATTAGGAGCTTGATTCGCGGGTCCTCCCAAAAAGGGTGCCATTAAACCCCCCCCCCCAAACACCACTCGATAAATGTGCTGGAAAATTAAATTCATTAGCCTCACGATATGTTAGAAATTTTAAAAAGTATATCTATCATAATAATTTTTGTTACATAAAATCAATATTTTGAAAAATATAAGTTTTTGGGAGTGTCTTAATAAGTTTTGTGATGAATCAACTGAATTGAGCTGCAGGCACAAAATGGAAGTGATGAATCAACTGAATTACAATTTTATGATAAGGATTCTTTATTTTCTTGAAGTCTCAAAATAATTCTAGATTTTGAAAAAAAAAATTCTAGATTTAGCTGAACCTCTTAATAATTAAAAACGAGCACAACGGATACAGAATGTTGCAAGCTGGGAAAGGGATCGGTTATGTCAGTTGAATGTTCTGCTCTAATGTAAGTTGTAAAAGGAAATGACATCATCAAATTTAGTAACAAGACTTGTGACAGCTTTGCTTTCTTTCATTCTTAATGGATATGCCAATATTAAAGAAGCTTAAAATTTACTCATCTCCCAATTTCCGTCTTCTTAAAGTTCTATATTCAGCCTCTGCAGAAGATTTGGATGCTATGGTTTGCTTCTTTGTCTTCCACGTCATGAGTGAATCTCCAAGCTTGAGTAGGTACCAAATCATGACAACTTATTCAATGCCATTGATCTTGTAAAAGTAACTCGGGAATGGAAGAACAATTCTCTTCAGAACGATGAAAACGACTTCACTGTCTGAATTTGGGCTGCCTGTTAAATAAATCGGTACTATATGAAATGAAAGTGTTAACTGAATCTTAAAAATTAGGCCAATTTTAGTTGCTTAATAGAGAAAAAACCCTGTTTTTCTCATGCGTGTGTATCCTGTAAGGATTCCAGGAATGAGGTGTACGTGGATGTGGTAAGAGTCTGAATTCCGCAGGAAAATTTTCTGTGCCAGCTACTTTTGATGTTCTGCACAAGAGTTCTTTAGGGGCTTCATGCCACTGTTCTGAATGCTATGCCGTGATGATAGTTTTATTATGAAAGATATATCTATTTGAGACTTCATAGCTTCATATTCCATGGGGTGTTTCGGAAAGCTTCTCAACACCCCAAAAGCACGTTCAACAATGTTTTTTTACAAAACGAAAAAAATCTCCTTCACACATTTACCTCGTAAATGGTAAAAGTACTTCTCCACCGCTTTACCAAACGGACCCCATATCTATAAATGAGAAAGTCAAAAATGATGATGAAAGGATGGGGCAATCGAAAGACGAAGAAGGGGGAAAAACAATCACTGCGGTTAAGCTAGGAAGATAGCAAAAATAACACAAGTCAAAATAAAAATTATTTGACACCGGGAAAAACTTCTACAAATATGTGTGTTTGAGAAGTCTATTGGGAGAAATGAGTTTACAGATTCGAGGTATTTTACAGATTTCAAGATGGTTTTATGGATTTCGAGATGGTTTTAATGAATTTCGAGATGGTTTTTACAGATTTCGAGATGGTTTTATCTCGGCTTACGTGTACCGTTTGGGAAACGATGTTCCCAAACAAGCACTATACAGTTAAGTATATCTTGTGTTCTGTGATTTTAAATCAGAATCTTCAGTTCCTCTCACAATTTTAACATATGGAATAATTAATTGTAGTTATTACTGAAGAGTAAACAAGGCATGCATAAGTTTTTTTATGGCTTCGTTCACAAAGAGTTTTGTCCACACAATTATTTCCCTGACTCTACTGAAGTTTCTAAGGGTGAGTCTGTGGGTTAAGGTGTAAATTTGTCCTGAAAATTTTCACTTAGCAGTGTTGGATGTTTGAAAATCTTCTGAGGAGTAATGTTACCCTAGAAGTAACCAAAACATATGCTTAAAAAAATATTAATCCATCCCTTCTATTTGAAATTGATATTCTTTTCTATGAGCTTGGTCCTATGTATAAGGAACAATTCTCGGAGAAAGTTTCCAGGGCTAGGAGAAGATTAAAGAGGTAAAAAAAAAAAGATAATAGTGAATCGATAAAATGAAAAGTTTTGTGTGGAAGAAAGTTTCATCATTATATATATACACACACATTAGAAATTTTTCTTATTTCATATCCTTATGTAAGGAATTAAAAAAGAAAAGAAAAGGTTTTTCCACAAAGTTAATTTTGTACTGCTGATTTTGTATGTATGAATTACATTTTACAGTTATTTTGGCATTTACATGCAAGTGTAAATGCATTGAATTAAAGTATGAGTAGTGTTTCAATCTTCTACAAGAATCAATTTTCATTATGTATTTGGATTTGAATTGAGCCCCTTTTTAGCTTCATATATAATATAATATTTTGCATGGCAGAACAAGGAAACTATATTAACAAAGTTTTCATTCTTATCATCATAATATATTACCAAGGTCTCTCTCTCACACACACACACTGATCCGGTGACGGTTATCTACATAAAGAAAAGAAAGGGGTAATTGATTGGGTAGCGTAGAAGTTTGAGACTCGCGCTAATTGGGTGGAGCCCAAGGGTACTTCAATTTTCTTCTGTCAATAATTATCTTCCTGCTTCGTCCAAAATAAAAGTGGGCGTAACATATTTGAGAAGATAACTATCAAAATATGTTTCTAAACCTTGTTCGTGAACTGCATACGGGCCATAAAGATTGGGTCTAAATTCTAAAATTACGATAACCCAATTGTTTAGCACAATTCTTGCTATGAACATTTTAATAACAGGAAAAAGGTTTCATTGTAGTCAATTCATTCCCTTTGACTATAAACTTTGACTACCAATCTAACTTTATATTTAACTATTTCAACATTTGCTTTATATTTTACTTTATACACTCATTAATTACAATCTATGGATTTCTTTCCTTTTGAAAGGGGAAAATTGTCCCCAAGTCTTAATTGTTTTCTAATGCATTCATTTCCAAGTTCATGGCATCGACCCATAATTTATCTTTTGCAGCTTCTTCATAATTTATAGGTTCTATCACAAAATCTATACCAGTAAGAAAACACACATGTGAAGCAGAAATATGTTCATAACTCAAATAATTCTCAATTTGGTAAGCACATTTTCTGATCATTGAGAGGGAATTGTATTGACTACTGAGTTTTTTTTAAGTACCGATTATGCGTATTATGCGTATTAATAATATTGTATTCTCTACACCCTAGGACGAAACTGTATTACTATGGCCATGTAATATATTTACAAAAGGAAAAAAAATAAGTGGAAGGATGGAATATTAAATGTGTTGAAAGGAACGGATACACGTATACATCCTTTTTAATGTTTGACAATTATATTTAGAATTGTATTTGAGTAAGTTAATACAAAACTCTTCTCATATAATTACTTCGATTTGTATGAAATAATTTTTCTAACGTATTATCAAACACGGAATTCAATGTACAAAAATTAGAATTCATTCGAAGGGGAGGCGTGTGTGTGTGAGAAGGGGAGGGGTGATTGGAGGAAGAGACGTGAAGAGGGAGAGGAGTGAGGACCGGGGAGCAGCACTGCAGCAGGAAACGCGAAGGGGAGGTGGGTCCCCCATCATGAATATTATGGATTTAGAATCTCCATTTCCGAACTTCCTTTCTCGAGTTCGTCTTTTTCTTTACGATATATTTCGAGTCTCCATTTCCGAAATTCCTTTTTCGAGTTCGTCCACGTTTGAACTAGTGAGTCAATAGGTAATTTTAAAAGGAAAAGTTTTCTTATTGTTTTTTTAATTTTAATCTTTTCCATATGTCTGTATTAAGAAATATATATATATATTTGTGTGTATGTGTTAGTAGATAATTATCTCTGCATGAGTATATGAATATGCACGTACTAATGGTATTAAAGGTTAATATCCTTATTAGTCTTTCCGGTAAAATGTGTGTGTGTGGTGTTTTTAAATTTTAATCTTTTCCATATGTCTGAACAGGAAAAGTTTTCTGATTGTTTTTAATCTTTTTTCCATATGTCTGAATATCATTATGAACTTCTGTGTGTGTGTTGTTTTTAAATTTCAAAATGGAGCCGAAACATTTAAAATGAAAAACCCCCTCGATCACATTCAAATTTTCTAACTGGGCCTTCTTTTTTTTTTTTGCCAATACATTTAAAATGAAAAAAATGCCTATCAATTCTTATATTACTGATTTGTACCCTATAACGAACAATAATTTACAAATATAAATTATCTTTTGTTGCATAAAATTAAAAATCTAGAAAGGAGGGATGCATATTTATCAAAGAAAAGCTTAAAAATCAAAGTTCAGCTAATTCAAAAACATTAAAATCATAATCCAATCATACTTCTGTAGACTTGGGCCTTTTGCATCTACTTCCTTTTATCTTTAAAAAATTGGGCCAAAGGCCCACATACAACAATACAATGGATCACTATGCTTTATACTCTCCCTCAAGTTTAGGGATAAACAAAGTGACAGTCCCTAACTTGTGTAATAATCTGTTCTATACATCTTTCATGATTAGTTTAGTGAGCAAATCAGCTTTCTGTTTAGATGACTTCACATGCTGTAAGCTAATCAAACCATCTTGCAATTTTTTCTAGTAAAATGGAAATATGGTTCGTTCTTTCATGAAACACTGGGTTTATTTTTGCCAACATGAAACACTGGGTTAGTAGCTATATTGATAGCCGACTTACTTCCTCATAGTATACGCACAGGTCCATGATGTTTGCAGTGCGATTCTTTTCAAAATTCCAGTTACCCACACTATTTCTGCAACAGCAGACCCTAAAGCTCTATATATTCAGCCTCTGCAGAAGATTTGGATGCTATGGTTTGCTTCTTTGTCTTCCACATCATGAGTGAAGCTCCAAGCTTGAGTAGGTACCCAGTCATGATGTTGAGTAATGCAGGTGATGAATAATCCAGAAAAAATGTTATTGAAATGAACTGTGTCAAAATTACAGAGGAGGTAGGAGGTAGTTCTTTTTTACTACAAGCAGATTGACAAATAGACTAGTTGGGTTTACTAGGCTTAAAGCCCAATAGATTAATTACAAATATAAATGATCAACTATTTTCTACACTCCCCCTCAAGTTTAGAGTTATATAAAATAACAAAACTCTTAACTTGCTTCACAATTTCATTTCCTATTGCATTTGTAAGTAGACCATCTTAGTTTCCACCTGTTCTCTTTAATAGGCATTGTCTGATATGCACACAAAGTCCTTCACCCTGAAGCCCAAATCTCCTCATATTTTGCCGGCTATGAGCATGGAACTGATGCCAACTAGCTGAAGTTCCTTTCTGGATACAACCCTCGAGGAAAGGAAACGGTCCACGATGTTTAGAGTGAGATGAAGAGTTTATTACCTTGGCAGGTTATTTCTTCTTCTCCACCTTTACTTCCTCATCTTCATTAACATCATATGCTTTCTGTAACATTTTAAAAAAAATAGTAAGGCTGCCGACACAAAGAAAAAAAATATAATATAAAATAAAAAAATTAAAGGCCACAACATGGCAATGGAATGATGATGGGTCAAACCCATCATCATTAGATTTTTTTAAAAAAAATGAAATGCTGGCAGTTACTGTGGGGGTATTTTAAATACCCCCACACCCACGACACATTCGCGCGCGCACTGCAACGAGAGGGAGCCGGGGAGAGGAAGAGCGAGTGTTAGGGCCCGTTTAGTTTGATAGAATTTGGAGGTATGGATATTATGTTTGGTATGATGGAATTGGCTTCCACATGGAAGCCAATTCCATCAAACTCATGGATTTTCATTTCCACATGAAAAGCTTGGATTTCCAATTCCATATTGATAATTCCATCTAAAAAATTTTTAATTTGATTTAGGTAGTTTTAAAAGTTAAAAAAAAAGATTTTTTTTAATTTAGAAGAGCTTTTAGGTCTTTTCATCTAAAAATCATCATTTCCATGACATACCAAACATACTTTTAAACCTCATTTCCATTTCCATTTCCACATCCACATCCATATCCATTTCCATATCCATAAAAATGAATTCTGCGTACCAAACGAGGCAAAAATTATTTAGGGAGGTGTTTTCCAACCTAAAGATTCTACTAGTGGGATTATTTAGGTAAGTAAAATGTCGTATTTTCATTAAATTTTATTTATGAAAGTTATTCTAAATATTTTTCTCTTTCTAATGGTAGTATTATTATGTTGATTATAAAATATTTTTGGGTTTAGATATTTTTCCTGTTGAAGTTTTATTAGCAGAAGATCTTATACTAGTAAAGTGATTTTTATTATTATTTTCTGTGATAGCAGAATTATTTATTGATAACTAAATTATTTTGAAAGTACTTATCCATTTTGTTGCTATATAAGTTTTTTTTACTATACATGAATTTTATTTTGAAGAGGCCATTTTATTATTTTATAATAATTTGTTACAGAAATAGATTTCACAATTTCTATTTTTGAACTGTTTAGTTAATTAAAATTTATGTGAGTTATTGAGAATGATATTAGTATTTGCAATTGTGTAGATTTTTGAAGAAATATAAGATTTATTAAACAATAATTTTTATGTTGAAAATATTTTTTTTAATTTGGGGATTTTGTACAAAAATATATATTGGGTGTTAAGTAATGATTTAAATGAATTTTTATAATTATGAGAAATACCAAAATTTAAGTGAGAATAAATAATTGAGATTTGAATATGAAATTTGTATTTTTGGATAAGTAATCCAAAACTTTTAAATTAATTGAGTAAATT
>JANTPZ010106001.1:0-10415 GCA_025593235.1 Vachellia pachyceras
GTTGTTGTCAAGGTGCTTGTTTCAAGATGTGAGGCGGGATGATTTTGGTGACATACAGTGTTGTAAGATGCATGACCTCATACATGATCTGGCACATTCAATCGCTAAAAGTGAATGTTACATTGTCACAAGTAAAAGGATAGAAGAAGAGGAATTCGGTGATGAGATTCGTCATGTGTCAAGTCATTTTAACGGTGCCTGGAAGTTTCCATTTCGTAATGTCAAGACGAAAAAAGTGAGAACGATCTTGTCGCCGAAAGGACACTGCAAATTTATCCCAACTCACTCTCAGTCAAAACGTTTTCATCCTGCTACAACATCTCTTCCAAAGCACTTACGTGTATTGGACCTTAGCCATCAACGGTTGAAAGAAATTTCAGAGTGTATAGGGGACTTGAAGAATTTGAGATATCTTGACTTAACCGACAATCTCCTTGAGAGGCTTCCACAGGGAATTACCAAGTTGCATAACTTGTTGAACTTAAGACTTACTGAGTGTCAAAGTTTAATAGAATTGCCCAAAGACATCAACCGACTAGTAAGACTCAGACATCTCGAATTGGATGGTTGTGATGAATTGATATGTATGCCACATGGTTTGGGAGGTTTGACTAATCTTCAAACATTGACAACATTTGTGGTCGACAAACAGAGTAGTGGTGATGGGGCAAAGATAAGTGAGCTGCATAATTTGATCAGGTTGAGGGGATTGAACATTAAAAGATTAGAAAGGCATCGGAGTAATGTGAAGGAGTTTGAGTCAGCCAAGTTTCTTCTTAACTTGCCTCATCTCAGAGAATTGGGCTTAGTTTGGTCGTCATTTTTACGTGAAGAATTTAGAGAAGGAGATATGCGTAACGATGAGATAATATTAGAAACATTAGAACCTCCTCGCACAATCAAAGCACTAACTGTTGAACGATTTAATGGAAATTGTTTATCAGAGTGGATAGGGAGGGTCGCGTCATTGCAAGAGCTGAGGCTCTACGATTGCACTTCTTTGGCATCACTTCCAGAGTCCATTGGAGGCCTCACATCATTGCTAAGGCTAACTGTCAACGGATGCTCTGGTTTGGCATCACTTCCAGAGTCCATTGGAAGCCTCACATCATTAAAAAGCCTAGACATCATCGGATGCTATGCATTGGCATCACTTCCAGAGTCCCTTAGAAGCCTCACATCATTGAAAACTATATACATCGATTGACGTGATTTGGCACCACTTCCAAGAGTCCATTGGAAGTCTCACATCGTTACAAACACTAAGGCTAATCAACTGCTCTGTTTTGACATCACTTCTAGACTCAATAGAGAGTCTTACATCGTTGCAACATCTTTACATCGATGGTTGCGGTGCTTTGCTATAAAGATACGGACATGAATCAGAAGGTTTTCATTGGCCTGGGCTTGCTCACATGCCACATGTTGGTTGATATCTTGGAGGATGATTAAGCTTAGAGTGGCTGCTGTTTCCACTTAAATAATTAAGGAAAGGAGTTGAGCATAAAGATGTGATAATTTTAGAAGCTTTACAGTCGCTTCACACAATCAAAGCGCTCCTTACAAAGGGATTTTTAATGGTTGTTAGAGTTGACAGGGAGTCTCACATCATTGCATAAGCCATCCCTCTCCAAATACTCCGCTTTGACGTCATTTCCAGAGTCTATTTAAGATATCACATAATTGCAAGTAGAGTAAGAATTGATGAAAGCTCACTCAAATGTATCAATTTCTATCCTCCAATTACATTTGTAAGTTGATAGCTCAAACACACACTTCAACTCTTTCATTTTCTTACCTGGCATTTGAATGCCTTTTTTCCTTGTCTCGCCGTCCTCACATTTTCGATATTCACGTAGTTATTAGATTTTCTTTCTCTCTCTCTTTTCCCCTTCTCGTAGCATAATTCTACTTGTAATTAACTGTGTTTCCCATTTGATATTCATGTACTGCAACATGTTATTAGATTTTCTTTCTCTCTCTTTTCCCCCCTTTTCATAGCATAATTCCACTTGTAATTAAATGTGTTTCCCACTTGATATTCATGTACTGCAACAGGTTATTAGATTTTCTCTCTCTCTTTTTCCCCCTTTTCGTAGCATAATTCCACTTGTAATTAACTGTGTTTCCCACTTGATATTCATGTACTGCAACAGGTTATTGATTTTCTTTCTCCCTCGTTCCCCCCTTCTCATAGCATAATTCCACTTGTAATTAAATGTGTTTGCCACTTGGTTTTAATTTTGAAGTGGTTGAATGAATCAGCGCTGAAGATTTCCTTTTAAAACTTGGTAGTTGATAGAGCTAACATCTATATTTCACCTACAAAAGAACAGAAAAGTACTGGTTCATCGATTCCTAACGCTTTAAGCCTCACCAGTAATATCTACTTTCAAATGGTGAGAAAAGAGGGAATAAGAAAAAGGGGGGAAGACACATACACCAAGCATGGTTTGAAACAGCTCTGAATAATGAGCAACAAAGCCAATAGAAGATACACCTCCTTGTCTAGAAGCAAATCATTGAAGAAGAATTAACAATTCAACATACAATTTGATTCTGATTGATCAAGGTTGCCAACACAAACACCGACCAATCATCGCCCGACTCTAACTATAATATTACCTCTGGTCTCAATTTGAGACCAACAAAAAGAAGCCAGTAGGCAACTATTCGCATTGGCTAATGAGGATTTAGTTTTCTCCTATGATGATAGCAAGCACAACAATCTGAGTATGACCCCATCTTTGTGATAAAAAATCAACAGGCAGCCACCTTCAAGAAGTTATCATATGGGCTTGATGCTGGCAGTTGAAAGGTCTGGTACTGGTATGCTGCTGCACAAAGCATTGGAGTCGTCGGTGTCGCACCAGACAGTGCCAAATTTTGGTTCCAGGAATGAATTTCCTGTCTGCAGTTTCAAATGGCATGAGAATAGGATAGCCTCGTTGCCATATTTTTTATGAAATTGGACAAATAGACGTGTGTCAAGTTATTATCTAATCATATGATGGGATTCCAAATATGTTGAAAGTAATAATAAAATAACAACTCTTAAAGATATGCTAACAAACTGATTCCTTAACTGCATTCACAATCCCATGACTGGTACTGTATCATCATGTTTAAATGAAGTCTGTAACTAGAATCTTCCCCTTTTTTTTGCTTAAAATCCTTCTCTATCAATTAGTCATATTGTGGTACTTTCCTATGAAATCATGGTTATCAATCAATCATTTGCTAGAATTTATCTTCATTGATTCTTAAATAGTTTCGTGATATTCTAAGCCTTTTTAGGATTAACCGATTAGGCCGAAATTTTCAAATTATATGTCACCTTCATTCCAGTTAGGACGTTAGAACACTAATTGTACAAGTGAAAAATATCCCAACAATGAAATTGTTCTCTCCCTTCTTACTATTTATAGAGAACAGTAATAATGACAGAGGCAATGAAGCCAATATTTTATCATTTCCTTTTGTGCCTGGGTGTCTGTTTTTTATCTGCATCTGAGTAAAACCTCTCCCAATGCCTCCATTGAATCTAATGACTGGAGGCAAACCCACTCATTTGTGAGGGAGGAAGATGTTGTAGGGAGAGAAGCAGAAAAGAAAAATCTTGTTAGTACCATTTTAGATTTTAATGTGAAAAATAACGTTTCAGCAGTAGCCATAGTTGGGATAGGTGGATTGGGGAAGACTACGCTCAACAGATCTATAACGATGAGGCTGTGAAAAAGCTTTTTGAGTTACGTTGGAAAGATATATTGTGAGAAGGTGTTATGGAGTTCCACTTGCAATAAGAACTATTGGCAGCCTCTTGTTCACAAGAAGATTGGGAGTGATTGAATGGTCATATTTTAGGGATAATGAACTTGCAAATATGGATTCTGATGTGGAGAACAAAACCTTTTCCATCCTTAAACTTAGTTATGACCATCTTCCCTCCCATTTGAAAAATTGCTTTGCATTTTGCTCTCTCTTTCTGAAAGATTATTTGATTGAGAGAAAGACACTGATTCAGTTATGGATAGCCGAGGGGTTCATTATTCAACTCTTGAAAAAAAAAAATTTTGCTTGGAAGATGTTGCTGGTACGAGTGCTTCGAACAGTTATTATCAAGGTGCTTGTTTCAAGATGTGAGGAGGGATGATTTTGGTGACAATTAAAGTGTTGTAAGACGCATGACCTCGTACATGATCTAGCATATTCAATCGCTAAAAATGAATGTTACGTTGTCACAAGTAGTGAAAGAATGGAAGAAAACCTCACAGATAGGATTCGTCATGTGTCAAGTCAATTTGACAGTCGTTGGGATTTTCCAACTAATGATGTCAAAGATTAAAAAAAAAAAAAAGGTTAGAACAATCTCGTCAATAAAAGGAAGGCGGTGATTTATCCGAAGTCACTTTTCAGTCAAGATGTTTTTATCTAATCTGTGATCCTGCAACATCACTTCCAAAACACTTGCGTGTATTAGCTCTTAGAATTCAAGCGCTTCAATTTCCAAAGAGTATCCGAGACTTGAAGCAGTTGAGGCATCTTGATATAGTTGGGAGTTTTGAACTTACGAAGCTCCCAAGTGGAATTACCGGGTCGCATAACTTCCTGACACTCAGACTTAATCAGTGTCCAAATTTAATAGAATTGCCCAAAGATATGAAGAGATTGGCAAGACATAGACATCTTGAATTGGATGGTTGTAAAGGATTGATGTTCATGCCATGTGGTTTGGGGTGTTTGACGAATCTCCAAACGCTGACAAGATTTGTGGTCGACAAAAGGAGAAGTGAGGTACGTGATCTGATTTGGTTGAGGGAAGGATTGGAAATTCAGGGATTGGAAAGGCAACGGAGTAATATTAAGGAGGTTGAGTCATCAGAGTTCTTGCTTCACATGCCATATCTTTTAGAATTAAAGTTAGTGTGGTCACTAATCCAACTTGAACCATTATTATTTAGGAAAGGAGCTGAGCAAAAGGATGAGATTATTCTGAAAGCTTTAGAGCCGCCTCACACAATCAAAACACTCCATATTGAAGGATTTGATTGCAAATGCTTGTCAAAGTGGATAGGCAGTTTCACGTTGTTTCAAACACTATACCTCCGAAACTGCAAAACTTTGGCATCACTTCCAGAGTCCATTGGGAGTCTCACTTCATTGCAAACGCTAGCCATTTACTACAACAGCGTTTTGACATCATTCCCAGAGTCTATTGGCAGTCTCAAATCATTGCAGACATTGCACCTCTTCAACTGTAATGATTTGGCATCACCACCATAGTCCTTTGGAAGCCTCACATCTTTACAAACGCTACTGCTCTACCACTGCTCTGCTTTGACATCTATTTCAGCCTTAATGCGTATGGAGAATTCATTTTGATGTATATGGATATGAAAATGGATATGGATGTGTATATGGAAATGGAAATGAGGTTTAAAAGTATGTTTGGTATGCATGAAAATGAGGTATGATTTTTAGATGAAAAAATCTAAAAGCCCTTTTAAATTAAAATATCTTTTTTTTTAACTCTTAAAACTACCTAAATCAAATTAAAAAAAATTTAAAAAATTTTTAGATGGAATTATCTCCATGGATTTACAAATCCAAGCTTTTGAGATGGAACTGTAAATCCATAGTTTTAGTGGAATTGAATTCCATGTGGAAGCCAATTCCATGGTATCAAATATGTATGGATATGAAAATCAATTCCATTTCCATATCCATACCTCCAAATTCCATGGTACCAAACGTGACCTAAAGAATCTCACATCATTGCAATGCGTTCACATTTTTTGATTGCTTTGCTTTAAGGAAAAGATACGGACGGCAATTAGAGGGTGTGGATTGGCCAGGACTTGCTCATGTACCAATGTTCATATTATATGGGCAAACAAATAATCAGTTTCCTTATCATACATTTAAACAGAATCAGGGTATTTAACTTTTTGACTCCATATTCTTCTCTTTATGGATAGTTTCATCAATGTAGTCGGTTTAGGATCATTCACTAAATGTTATTTCATTCATATATTTAGGACACAGATACCAAGTGCCTTTAAGAACAATTAATGAAAGCTCATTCAGATGTCCCAGTTCTTATCCTCCAATTATAATGATAAGTTCATTGCTTAAAACGCTTCAACTCTTTATTTTACTTACTTGGCATCTTCCTTTTTTTTTCAAGAAAAGATGTTGATACTGTTTCTTGTTGGACGCCCATTCTTTGTATTTGTTTGAAAACGTCCAAATTTTTTTCCTACTATTTTGAGTCCACTTGGATTTTTCTTGTACATTATAGGATGTTTAAAGTCGTGGTTTGAATTCTTTTAAAATGACTTTTACCTACAATGTACTGTGTTAATGTTTTCTTCTGTTTTGAAATGAATGAATAAAATATTGTTGGAATTGTGAAGTGGACTTCACATATTTCGTGGATTTGATGTCGTGAAATTGTCGAATTGATATGACATGTTTTTTAATTATATGTTTCCTTTTTGTTGTCAAACATTATTAAACACTAAATATAGATACTTTTTATAATATAAATTTAAATATTGATTCGTCATGTTATGAGGGGCTAATCTCATTTATTAATTCCAACTGTGATCGATTTGTTGCAATTATTGTGGTTGATACTAAATTTATTGGTAGGAATGATTTTCTAAAAAAGTACAAAGGTAAAAAAATAAAAAAGAAAGTTATACATGATAAGAGTGGACAACACTTTTTTTTAGTTTAATTCATCTTTACATGTTTCTATATTATATAATGTAAATTGAGTTAACCTATAAATTATGGGAAAGATATAATAAAGATATTTGAGTATGTATTTTACTTTCAATACGAGTCGCGGTTCCCATCAACTCATGATGGAGCAGCTGTAAACGCGTAGTGGGATGTGGTCCCTCATCATCATCTTTTATTTGGAATCTCAATTTTCTAAAGAAAGAAAATTCTTCTGGTTAGAGTTGTTGGTCAAAATTAAACAATCACAGGCATAGGATACAATGTACCAGAAGAGTGATAGGATATTGAAACTTTTTTTGATGCGTTTTTTCTTAGAACAATCTTCTAATTATATTCCTATTTTTTAAAAAGGAAGTCTGAATTTCATCTTAAAGACAACGGAGAAAAATAATTGTTTAGACCCATTTGGGAACGCGGTAAAGAAGTACTTATTAAGACAACAATGACGTTTATAAAGTGATGACTTGACTTTATATTGGTATGCATTCAAAGAGAAATAAAATGAGTTTAATCTTGTTATGTGTGTCCAAATGGAGTGATGAAGAAAGTATTTACAGAGTATTGATAACTCCCCATTTTTAATAAAATTTGAGATATAATTTGATATATTTGGAGAGTTATCAATGTAAAATAAAAAGGTTTATTAGTGATTTTAATAAAAAAATGGATTGATCGCATGATTTAGGGGATTTTATTGCAAAGATAATAATTTTAGAAATATTTAGGAATAAAAGAAAAGAATAAATTTTGGTTTTAGCTATTATCTTACTTATTATCATTATTATTATTATTATTATTATTAACCCATGATTTCTTTGAGTTTGCTTCAGCATCACAAGAGACGCCACCGTTTTGGGAGCTTGAAGGAAATGCACTCTGAAGCATGAGACGGCATCGTTTTCTGCGTGTGGAAGCTGAGCACTCGAGAGGAAATCACGGCGTCGTTTTGGAGCTGGCAGACCTGAATTAATAACCTTGCTGCAACAGTCAGGGAGAGTTTTTCGGCGGCTGATCTGAGGAAAAATAGGAAAAAGAAGCTGGAACAGTCACGAGAATCACGGCGCATCAGATCCGAGAGAAAACAGGACGAGAGCTGGTTTTAAACGGGAAGGAGCTGATCAGAGAGAGAGGGAGGAAGAGAGTTTTGACGGCACCATTGAGCTGAAGAACAAAAACAGATTTCAGTGGCGAGAGAGAGCTCAAGCTGGAAGAAGAGAGCTGACATCACGGAAGCTGGACGCACGAGAGGAGAGCTGGAACCTGAGAAGGAGAGAGCACGAGCACTGCTGCTGGACCTGTCACGAAGCTGAGGAGAACGCAGAACAGAGAGCGTCACGGCGTGAGAGGAAGCAAGTGAAGGCAGCGTTTGGCACTTTGCATTCTAAATTCCTTTATTCTCTTTTTGAATTAAATTCCTTAATGCTTTGCTCTTGTGTTTCAAATGTTTAGTGGCTAAGTGATTTGTTCTAGGATTATTTTGAACCATTGCATGGATTGATATTGGATAATACGCTCTTTGGTGATTAGTGATAATTATATGTTAATTTTATCTTGTGTTTAATGCTTCTAATTGATTAATCACCACTTAGATTGATTTGTCCAATTGAATTAAGCTTGAGAGAGTTAATTTAATTGTAGGACTTAGATAAAATTATGTTAGACTTAAAGTTTAAATAATAAAATGGATGGTTTGTTAGTAACATAGAGATATAGTTATTAACATAGCATTGTTATATTAAGGTTGTTGCGTAATGATTATTTTCCTTTAACTGTAGCAAGAGATTGTGCATATTAAATGAGGATATTAATTTGGTTATGACTTGAGAAAGCTTAATCAATTGCTTTTTGAACCTTAGACAAACATATTATGTCATTTAATCACTAATAGAGTTGTATGTATTTAATTCTCATGAATTGCAATGGTGAAAAATAATCCTAGGCTTGTCTCATCGTTGAATTAAAACTCCAATTGGTCTTTCTCATTTTATTGTTAGTTTTCGTGAATTTGGTAGAACTTTAGGACATAATTACTTAATTGATTCACTCAACCTAATTAATCGCATAATTGCATTGATTATCTCGTTTATGCGTTAGTCCTCGTGGGAACGATATTTTTATACTACTTGAGACCCGTACGCTTGCGGTAAGCTATAAGGCGAACAAGTCAAGTATGTGGAGATCTCTTGAAGTGGTTGATACCTTTTATAGCAACACTACTTAAATAAAAAGTCACAACCATGTGTTAGATTCATGAATCCTATCATAATTAAATAATCAATAGTGATTTGAAATATCTTATACATTGATTTATCAATTAGGGAGAATCCTAAATAAATCCAGCCGAAATGTATAAATTCTAATTTAAACTTATACATTTTTATCAAATCCCTAGTAAGGCCTACAGGCCTTATTTGATAATTTTTTAATTTTATGATTTTACCTATATAACCTTTCTTTTCTCTCTTTTTTGGCCAAATCTTTTTTCTCCTTGCTAAGTAGAACTCCCAATAATTTAAGTAGATATTGATTTTGGCATGTGATGCTTTGGGAATTTGTAATAATGAAATTGACGCACACATGCCTTCAATTTTTGTTTTTAATGACAAAGTGATATTTTGATCTTTTTAATAATATTTAGAAATCTCTAATCAGACCTATAAGTTTTATTGAAAATTTGATAAATGCGTAGGTATGAATTATGATTTGTGTATTTCAGTTGAATTTAATAAGAATTTTCTCTATCAATTATCAATAAACACAATTAAATAATTTATAATTATTTAAAATAAATTTTTCTGAAGAGTTACACCTTTAGATAGGCAGAGAGATATGAGATTCGTTTGAAAAAGTGGTAGAAAAGTACTTTTATACGAAGGAGATTATCTCATTTTACCAATGATTTTAAAACCGGATCGGACCGCCCGGTTCGAACCGGAAACTGGTGAACCGGCCGGTGAGCCGGTCCGGTCAGGAATTCAACCTTGGGTTGAGTCAACCCGGACCGAACCGGGGTGACCCGATGTAACCCGGGGTTAACCCAGTCAGCTCACCCGGTTTGGTGAGCTGACCGGGTTTATATTTTTTTTCCATTTTCAGGGACGAAACGGTGTCGTTTCGTCCCTTTCAATTTTTTTTTTACTTTTAAGTCTGAAACTCTGAAAGGCGAAAGCTGAAAGAGTGAAAGGCAACAACAAAACCACGAAAGGCGAAAAGCGATTGCTTCCCCACGGCCCTACCACAGCTCCCTCCCGAGTCCGTCGTCCTCGCCGTGCTGATTGTGCCACCGCCGTTGCAACTCCTCCACCCCTTCCTCCGGTGACTATACTCCTCGCCTTAATCTTCTTCTCTCATTGTTTCGACGCCATTTTCCCCCTTTGATTTTTGCCCTAAAAATTTCGTTGCCTGCCTCCCAAGTGTAGACTATCGACAGTGTCTGGCTCCAGCACTCTGGCCTCTTGGGTCTTCACTCTTCAACATTTTTCATCGGGTTTTCATCTCCTCTGTCTTGAGATGTTGCCGTAAGAGCGTTCCACTTCATTTTCTTCCTCTGAGTTGTGTTTTCAGTTATTGGTCTGACCATCTGAGGCTCAACGATTTGGTTTGTTTCATGTATTCCTTAAATTCTACTTCAATTTTATGATATAGTTTGTTTGATTATTGTGTTC
>JANTPZ010106004.1:0-14616 GCA_025593235.1 Vachellia pachyceras
CGTGCAGCGGGCGTGCGGCGTGCGGCTTCATCCCGAAGGCTCAGGGCTGGCTCTGATACCACTTGTCACGGGGCCATTACTCTCTCCCCCAAAAGACGTCTCATGAGGGTGTGCAGCGCACCCGCTTATATAGTCCAGCACCCTCCCGAGCCTCTCCGATGTGGGACTTGTGACACTGGGGAGCATAAAAGAAGAACCCTGGACTCAATCTGGGTCGTTGAGATCGCTGACAGCCGTCGGACTCTGACGCACTCGTGCATCAATCACCACACTACACATAACCTCACCTGATTGTGATTATAATTCCCCATCTAAAAAATTAACTTCGAAAACTTTAATTATTAGTTAAGATGAATGCGTGAGAGAAATGATGGCGCGATATTCTTACCCTTAAAAGGTAGCATTACAGTACGTACTTACTGGCGTACTTTTTAGATGTTATTACAATTAATTTTTTATACCGTCATATTTAATATCTTAATAGTACCAAGTGTTGGTAGGAACTACATTCCCTATTGTACCTGTAAATTGAGTTAAAATTATTTTAAAATCTGTAAAAATTATCTTAAAATTTATAAAAATTATTTTAAAATTCATAAAACCATTTAAAAATATGTAAACCTCTTTCTCTTAACGAAATTTTTAAATACTAAATGAATTTTAAGCCTTATCATGCTCCGAATAAAGATAGATCTTTATAAACATTTTATACCCATGCAGTATTTTTAATTTTGTATTTATATCAGTGCTTGTGTGTTTCGATGCAATGCATGCCTATGAAAATAATAATAGGAATTGAAACTTTAAAAGACCGGAAAATTGGGGGATCCATATTCAAAATTTTATTGGTAAGAATTATGGAAACTTGAACACCATTTATATATGTACATAATCTTTAAAACATCGATACTTTATGTGTATAGAAATTTATCAAATCATTGTCACCAATAAACTTAACGATGAGAGACTTTCATTCAATTTTTTCTTTTTTTTAATATCATTTTTTGAAACAAAAACAAACAAAAAATAATCTAAGAATAGAAAAATCCAATTTTTAAACTAGATAATCAATAATTACAAAAATAAAAGTATTGTGGAATATTCACTTCTTCCATTTATGTCAAATAGGCATCGAGATATTCTCATATGATGTTTTCTCTTCATCTTAAAGCTTCCATTGATATTTAGTTTAGTTAATTTATTTATCCCGTTTCAAACAAGGATTTTTTTATTTAAAATAATATGTATAAATATATTTAACAAGATAAAAATAAAATAAGAAATAACATTTAATCGTGATCAATAAGCCTGCTCTGTTTCAGGTCTAATTAAAGGCTTGTTTGGAAGCTATTTTAAAAATATCTTTTACAGATTTCAAGGTAAAACCTAGGTTTTGGATAATAGATTTTCGAAAATAGCCTTTACAGATTTCAAGACAAAACCTAAGTTTTGAAAAGTGATTTAGAGCTTGTTTGGATGTGATTTTGAAAAAAAGTTTTGATAGATTACGTGGCAAAACCTAGATTTTTGGAGAATAGATTTTGAAAAATAGCCTCTACAGATTCCGAGGCAAAACCTAATTTTTGAAAAGTGATTTATGTTTGGGAAGTTATTAGCTTTTATGAATTCCGAGGCAAAAAAGTGAGTAAGAAGGAGGAAAGAGAAAGAATGAAAAGTAGGAAAGAGGAAAGAAAATAAAGAAGAAGTAGGAAAGATGAAAGGGAAAGAAAGAAAAAGTAGGAAATAGGGAATAGAAAGAAAGAAAAAAGTAGAAAAGATGAAAGATGAAAAAGTAGAAAAAGAGGAAAAGTAAGAAAGAAAAAGCTTAGGTTTCAAACTGAAGTTTTGTAACCAAAATAGTTTTTGAGAAATTTTTTTTTGCTTGGACAAAACCTCGGTTTTGAGGTAAAACATAGGTTTTGAAACCAAACATAGGTTTCAGAATGGGTTTCCAAACAAGCCCTTATGTTTGGGAAGTTATTAGCTTTTACGAATTTCGAAGCAAAAAAATAAGTAGGAAAAAGGAAAGAGAAAGAATAAAAAGTAGCAAAGAGAAAAGAGAAATAATGAAAAATAGAAAAAATGAAAGAGAAAGAATGAAAAGTAGGAAAGATGAAAGAGAAATAAGAAAAAAGTAGGAAATAAGAAAGAGAAATAAGAAAAAAAGTAGGAAAAAGAATAAAAAGAGGAAAATGTAAGAAAGATGAAAGAGAAAAAGTAGGGAAAATATTTTGTAATCAAAATAGCTTTTCGAAAAATTTTTGTACTTAAAAAAAATATAGATTTTAAAGTAAAATTAGGAAGAGTAGGTAAATAAATCCTAAATAAATGAGCCCTGTAGCTTTTGCTTTTGATTACTTGAAATGGGGGTGACAGGCAGAGCCTTTCACCATGTCAAACCAGCTAAAGGCCTAAGATCATATATTTGACAATATATTCTTCCTTATTTTACGTTATGCCCAAAGGACAATCAGGGGCTCAAAAAGGCCCCAAAAAAAAACAAAGGAAAAGAGGACAAATTTTTGCTGTGAACGGAGAGGAAAGAGATCAAATGTTTGTTTAAGAACTTCGTTTCCCTACCGTGCATGTAAGTTGAGATAAAACCATTTAAAAATCCGTAAAAACTATATTGAAATCCATAAAAACTATATTAGAATCCGTAAAATCATTTAAAAATTGGTAAACTCCTTTCTCCTAATGGAGTTCTCAAACACACACTAAAATGAACACGACGATGGCTACGGGGATGGTTGAATAGAAGAACAGAGGACAGACACAATGGACGGTGAGAGAAGAGGGAAGCATGAGCTGGAAATATTTTCATATGTATGTGGCTGAATGAGCACCAAGGTTTGTGAAAGAAATATGATGATGCAAAAGGAAAAAGCAAAGATTAATTTGGGTGCACTGGGAAAGTTACGTCGACACCACATGTTAACTCAGAATCAGTGGATGGTGATTGACGACATCAGCTTTGCTTGTCCTTGTCCTTTGGCAAACCCCCATATTTAATTCTGTATTGACAGAAAAATGTTCAGGCCAAAAATAAAAATCAGTGAGACTCAGAAGATTGCATGAATTTAAGCAACATAGAAAAAGGCAAATGCGAATTTGTTGAAGCTACTTTCTGTCCATCTTCTCAGCTCGGCACTCGAACCATTTACCACTAGCAATTCCTTCAAAATACATGTATAAAGCATCTGTAGTATGGGCCTCTAAGAGTCCCCACTCTCCCACAAGTTCAGAAAGGCACACTGACTTTTTGTTTTTGGCTAAACATGGTATTCTCCCACCGAATGCAACTCTGTCCAGATATTATTGGATAACAAATGTGGATATCTCTCTCAACTTAAATTCAAATATTAGTTCATCATATTATAAGGAATTGTTCCTTTCAAATGAGACCCAACGCTGCTGAAAGCATGCTCTCTTTTATTCGTTATCTTATTACTCACTCTTTTTTAATTTTTTATTTTTCTAATCACATGCATTTAAAAGTTCATATTTAATACTAAATGTATGCACATATTTCAACGGCATTCAAACCTCACCTCATGGTTTGCTACGTTGGTGGCCTTATTCTGGTAGTGACTCCAGAAACAAAGGGACTCGGGGCTGCTGGATTGATTTTTTGCAGTGGTGGTTTTTTGGTTTGAGTTGGGGTTTGCACAGGGCGGTAGTCCAATAAATGAGAAAGGAGAAAAGAGAAGGGACAGAGAATGTTACTTATTTGGTTTGATGGTGAACTTGCTTCTGAATCTGATGCACCTCATCTTCAACCTCATACTCATACCTCACCTTTTTTCAATCAAAAAGCTATATCTCCATCAACGCCCTCAACCTGATCCGCCCTTAACTAGTTGATTCTTTGGAATAAGGACATGACCAAAGGAAGGATTATGGCAAGTAGCTTCGGCCGAATGTAATGGGTCGGGTGGTCCAGCTTGTGCCCACAGAAACAATAAGCCTACTTTCTTCTTGACAACTAGCAGAATGTTGGTTAAAGCAGACACTTCATGTCATAGTCTAAATATAAACCCCAGTTTATAATTCTTTTTTGAAATAAAAACTAATGAAGTGGATGCTAGAGACTGAAGAGGCCTGGGCGGGGGGAAAGAGAGAAAATCCAATAATAATGAGGCTGCCGACCGAGAAGGACATGGACAAAACTGGTTTGATGATGTGTTGTCATGAAGGCTAAACACGGTCACTTCACTCGTGTGGTCATAATTTTTTTTTTTGTGGCAGCATGCCCCATTTGTATTTGTCGGCCAGCCCGATCAACGTCGGCGATTGCCTAATTCTTCTAAATCATGAACGCCACATGAAAGATATATAGCCTCAGCCATCCCATTAAATTATTATCAATCAAACTACACTCCAGACTTCTCTAGGTGAAACTCATAACATTGTGAACATGGTATGACCATTAATTCACGATCCTTTCAGGGGGGGAAACAGCATCTGAGGTGTAGTCATCGTCAATTCAAATTTATTTTACTTCCAATTTCATTCAATGCACGCTTTTCCTTTCTGATCGGGGCCATGGTGATGTGCTTTTGAACTATGAGATGCTTTTGATAAGGATTTCTGCTTTATTGCCATTGATGCAGAGAGAGGGGGGTCAATGTTGGGAGCACGAAACGTGATTGTACAAGGCAGCGAATGGTAAAAGAAGGGTTGAGAAGAAACATTGGTGAGCGGTCAGAATGATAGATGTCAGACCAAGAATTTAAAAAGGATTTCCTGTGTACATATATATTTACACGATGAACAAAATACAGAAGATGTCAAGTCCAGTAATACTATGGTGGATTGCTGGGAAGTAAAATTCCTAGTGCTTGCAGACTTTCTTCCAAGTGCTGCAGTGCGTCTACAGACATTACTGCCAGGCCTCTTGCAGATCTTCTTACAGAAGTGGGCTTAGAAGCTTCCCCCACATCACCAGAGAGACTGTCACGAATCAACCAACCAGAGACATTTTAGAAGAAAAACTAGACAGTGTTAGCATTGATTGTAGGCAGGAAAAAAAAATTCTAGTACCAGAAAAAAATTGAATTTTTCCTATAGATAATATTTCTGATTGGGCCTGTCACCAGATTCGGGTTCGAGTTTTTGTTCTTTTGCCTGTGAGATTCAGTTTCTTCTATTTGGGCTAGTTTTTAACCACTTCCTTATTTATTTATACATTTAAAATTAAAATACATTTGTGGTGTTTAACTTTTTGTTTTTCTTTTTTCTTTTTGATAATAAAGACTAGCAGGCTCATCTTACATCCTTATTCTATTATGCCAATTGCTAACATCAGTTTCTAGGATTCGCCTTAGTTCATCCGCGGGCTGTATAACAAAATGAATACCTCTCCCAGTTTCCAGGCACTGCTTTGCCAGGAGATCTGCTGCACTATTACAGGTTCTGGTTATATGTCTAATACACGTCCCATTCACGAGATAGTAACTCCTTAATTACTCCAATGAGATCAGCGTCCACGTGCGTGTCAACCAGATCATGTTGAATCAGTTGGACAGCTTCCACACTATCAGATTTTAGGATTAGCTTGCGTATGCCCGTCCCTTGCAATCTTCAAGCCATGTAAACTGCCCTATAGCTCTGCTGCGAGTTCATCTCCTGCATCAATACGGTAAGTAAACCCCATAATGAAATCTCCATTGTCTCCCATCAGCACCCCCTCCCCCACATGCGTTTGATTCTCTGGCTAGCGAATAAGCTCCATCTATCTGGAGGCTCCCAAATTTCCGTGTCACCACCATCCCCGCGCCTATGATATTCGTCCCTGCCAATATCGCTCTTGCATTGCTCATTCAGTCAACTATAGCTCGAGCCCCGTCGATAAGCGTTGAAATATGAGCTAATCCACCTTTGTTGGATTAGACCTAAGATGTGTTTTGAGGCAAAAGTGTTAATGATCACACATGTGGGAACAAAGTTGTAACATCCCCTAAAAGTGTAAATTTGAAAATTAAATCAATATTTACGTGGGAACAGTTGAGAAAGAAAAAGCGTGGGAACGGTTTCTCATTACAAGTGGACAGTTTTTTTATTCCATGTTTTAAGAGGATCTAAGCCCCACTTTTCTCATACGACAGAATACAAAAACCTCTTCCTCTCATTTCTTTTGGCCTTCCGTACTTTTACTGCATCTCATAGTTTGAATCCAATTGTAACCAATCTTCTGTGTGGATATCTGCCGTCTATATTTGATTTATCAGATACGTCTGAATCTTATTCGATTTAAATGTACCCTCGAAAACTCGTTGGTTTTTTCTTTTCCATAGAGCCCTGCACACCACCGCAAACAATTCGCTTCAGTATAATTCCCTCCTTAAACTGCCCATGTATTACAAGACCACTATCCAGAACGGCTGGGCCTGGCAGTACTGTTCAACCCACCCAAGTTCTTTGAACCATTTTCCATGGTAAACTACAGAGGAGTCCATCCAGCTATGCTCAAGCTTTCAATATCTTCTGTTTCATGTTTATATATTGCATGTGCGCCTTTAATCCAGGCTCACTTTGTATAATTTATCTGTCCATGTGTTGAAGCTTTAAATGCAACCTTGCTACTAGTTGATGGTAAGAATATGTAAGTATCTCAGATCCGGACTGGATCTGAATGAGATCAAAAGGCCGCTTCATTCACAAGGAAATAATAAATGCATTTCTTGATTGCATTTAGAGCCACTTTAAAATGTGCTCATTTCCTGATAGTTGATGTTTCGGCCCTTCTGTACACATCCCTGTATGCAAATTATCTGCGCCTCTGCCACCACAGCAGTCTGCTTTGCTTGTTTTTGGATCTGTGCTCAATAAATCAGTACAGATAGTATTCCTTGATACCTTCGACATTCCATCTGCTTCTACAACCGTTCATAAAGGGTTGTGCGGTAAGTAGCTCTGCACCCCATCCCCTCGACAAATACAAGATTGAATTAGGGAGTTTTTGTACAAAGCCATAGGTGATACGCTTAAGGTTCGTTTGGAACCCATTTTTAAAATTTAAGTTTTACCCAAAAACCTAAGTTTTATTCAATTACTTATATTTTTTTCAAAACTTAAATTTTGAAAAAGTTATTTTTTTGTCAAATCACACCATCTCTTATAATAAATTTTCTCTTTCACCTTTTTTCTTTCTCTTTTATTTTTCATATATACTTTTTGTGTCAAACTTCGTAAAAACCATTAATTTCATAAATACAATCACATTTCAAAACTAAGGTTTTGTCTTAAAATTCGTAAAAGCTATTATCCTAAAATTATTATTCAAAAATTAGGTTTTATCTCAAACCCAGTAAAAGTTATTCTAAACGGACTTCCAAACGGGTTCTTAGGGCTTGTTTGGATGTTATGTTTGAAACTTAGGTTTGGTTGCAAAACCTAGGTTTTACCTCAAAATCGAGGTTTTGTCCAAGTAAAATTTTTTTTTCCAAAAGCTATTTTGGTTACAAAACCTCAGTTTGAAACCTAGGTTTTATCTTTCCTCTTTCCTACTTTTTCTCTTTCCTCTTTCCTATTTTTTCTCTCTTTCTCTTTCTTACTTTCCTCTTTCATACCCACTTTTTTGCCTCGGAATCTGTAAAAGCTAATAACTTCCCAAATCCCAAAGATAAATCACTTTTCAAAACCTAAGTTTTGCCTTGAAATCTGTAAAAGCTATTTTCCAAAATTTATTCTCCAAAACCTAGGTTTTACCTCAAAATCTGTAAAAGTTATTTTCAACCTTACATCAAAACCAACCCTTAATAACCATTTGAACAATTTTTTGTTTGGCCGCTGTATATATGGCCATTTTGTCCCCAAAAAAATTGATGTTTTAAAATACGCGGACTGGTGATGGGACAATAAAATGAGAGCTTATAGTTTTCTTACGGTTTAAAGTGAAAAATTAATTAAATAAAATTGTGGAGTCGACACCTAAATGGGTTGCGGCTTTCTGGCATGAAGTTTTCCAACGTAAATGACAAATAGCAGCAGCCAACGTTTCTCCAAGGGATTTTATTTTTGCCAGATTCTACCGAAGGACAGGAATTGGTAAAATGCCGTTGCCGGTGATAAAATCGGGGCAGTTGTTGCATGCTTGAATTGTTTGGTCAGAGAGATAGCAATGATGGCAGTGGACATTTCCCATCATAGTTGATGGAAAGTCATAGTATCTGCAGCTAGTGGCGTCGATCTCGAGAGAATGAAGCACCCGATTGAAACTAGCCCCTTTTCAGGTTACAAATCATATCATATCATAGTACTTGCTAAATCCATATATCAAAGAACAGTTTATCACCACAACATCACGCAATCTACACACGTAATACTTTCTATAATGTCATTTACTAGGGCCCATTAATTTGCAAGCATAGATTCAGAATGTCAAGACAACATTCCACAAGATTGACTCAGTCCATAGGTAGAAAATTAGGAAACTCAATAATACAATATAAATAAATTTGGAAGACACTGCAGAGTGCAGACTGACTGGATTAATTTTCTTTGTCCGACATCTGGTATTGCCTGAGAATCTCAGCACATCCAGAATCGGCCTCAGTCTTCATGTAGCCCAAAGAATTGGCAAATCTGTCGTCAGATACGATCCCATTGTTGCGGGTAAGACTAACACGGGCTTCATCGCGTCCAGGAGCGGCTTCCTGACAGTTATTCTGAGGACTCCTAACAAGCTTGGCATTGCAAATACGGTCTTCATGATCCTCGTCCACAAAGATTTTGTAAGTTCCAGTGGAGTCCGTCACGCCCTTCATGGAGAACACAACTTCCGCTGTATTCCTGTCCTTGCATTCCACAAGAACCTCAGCGCCTATGATGAATCATAGACCGAGTGTTAAAATGCGCATCGGTGTATATAACTATCGATTCTATGAGACAGAGGGGATAACAAGCAAATGTCTTGTACGATTGCAATGGTTCTTTGATCAGTTTATGAAGATCAGAAAACTAAAGGAGTGAAGTTCTTTCAGCGTAATCGGAATTAACCCATAATTGCATAGTCTGAAGAATCAGTACACATTGGAAGGCTAGGCAAACGAAATTGAAGGAGGGCATTTTAGACATTAATCCATTTATTGCTACTTAAATACAAACCACGGTAGTTTATCGTCGCGAATTACATATATTGATTAGTAAAACTGTAAAAGGAATGAACTCTCAAAGAATAAAAAGAAGCGGATGAGGAATAGATCAAACAAGATATTATAGGCGGCAAACATCAAAAGCTTAAATAATGTTTTTTAAAAAAATGAATAATGATAGAGGAGCCAACACGACTGCGGAAAACTACTGACTGCATAAATTTCCAATACACATAAGCAGGTTGGAAACATGGAATAAGAACAATTAGCAAATGATACAGATCTAAGGCATAGCGTCACGTAGAAGATAGAACAGATTGTTTTATTTTATTAAAAAAATTGGGGTTGAACAAGAGAAGTGAAGGGAAAGGAAAGGTGAGAGGAGGTGATAGAAAAGCGAGAGAACCGGCAATGTAGGTGGTGGCAGATGTCTCGAAACCAAGACGGCAAGCGTCACAGAAGACACGACCCTGGACGCAGAAAGGGTTCTTGTGAAGGCGGATGGCGGCAACCATGGAGGGAAGAGCACACAAGAGGAAGAGGAAAGCTACTCTGGAGGCCATCTTAGCCTTGAAGCTGGAGAGATCGCGTAGAGGGAGGAGTGAGGAGCCGGGAACGGAGAGGACTCAGTGATATAAGGCAGAGCAAAAGAGTGACCGTGTGAGGGTGATGAAGCGCCGAAATGTAAGCGCGTAAAGGAGTGCGATCAGGTGTGGTGCGGCCCACCCAGGGGATCGTGGGGTGGGATATTGAGGAGGTGCCACGTCACAGAGGGTAGAGGATTAAAGAAGCGAAGCGGATTTTTTTTTTTTTTGCTTTAGGGGGGTGCATGGTGGCACTGATGGGGTGCAGCTGGCATCCCAATCAAAGTCAATGGATGCCTTACTAGCAAAAAAAAAAGTCAATGGATGCCTTCACAAGGCCAGCTGCTCTCCTCCCCCCACACTTCCCAATCTCATCATTCCCGCGCTCCCCGCCATCTATCTTCCCCATTTTTTCATCCTTCGATGACTTTTTTTTAATATTCAATGTTGACCATCGATTCATGAATACTGTCCTTTCTTAATCAACCACAATTACATGCAACCCCATACAGCTTATTCTATCATTGGATTTATTTTAAAAACTTTTATCTAAGATGAAATGAATATGTGGAGGAGATTATCTTATTTTGCAGAAAAACACTGTTAAACATGTGATTACCTTTTAGAAACATTGTTCTAAACAAATCTATTATTTTTCCAATGTTCTTTATCACCTATAAGATAAATATACGAAACAACCTTTAAAATCGTGACTAATATGCCTAAATATTCATTCATCACTTGTGCATATGATTTGAACCGTGCATAATTTGAATTTTGTCTGACAATTAAATATAAATAATATTTTAATTAGTTTGATTTTAATAATAAGCTAAAAAAATGCGTTGCGCACATTAGTACAATTACTTTAATTAAAAATGATACAATTACTTACCAACTGAACCAACGTTTAATGAAAATATGATGCTAAAAGATGAGTTGCACGTACATATATTTTAGTAAAAAATGATTTTGATAATAAGCAAAAAAAAATAATGCCCTCACACTGGTAAGTGGTAACAACATTTGAACCTGCGACCATGTGGACTATGGGTTAATTAACTGGATCAATTATGCCTTATGGGTTTCGCTGTGAGTTATAGGCTTCCCACTTTGGTTTTTTGGTACAGGGCCTTCCTACTTTAACTTCCAAGAGCCTCAAGTGACTCAGACTTGTTTTTTTTTTGGTACAAACTCAGACTTGTTTAAACCGTTAGTACTTTCAGCTTTACGCACTACCTAGCGGCCCATCTAATATAAAAAGTCATCCAAACCAATTGCCCTTCTTGTTCGATCCCTTTGAGTATGGGCTTTAATTCTTCCAGCCCAGTCGACTGATCCATTTTTTTTTTGTTACAAAGGAAGTCGACTGATCCATGTTGGTAAGCAAGAAATCACTAAAATGTGAATAGGTCGAAGAGGACTAGAGTGAAGGGTTGGCAGAAAATTGACCGCGCAGAGAGGCAGAGGCCACTAACGGTTTATTGTATGATTTTGAGAGTAATCCATTTTTTTTATGGGACATCGGCAAAATTCAGCCCTGAAAATAGAGGAGCACAATATCTGTCTTCACTATAGTGAACCTTCTATTGCTCCTCCTGTCTTGCGAGAGGATTGGCCATGAAACGGGGAGGTGACATTGGTTTAGAATTTAGATCACTAAGCCTGGGCAATAACATCATCGGCAAGCGCAAATCTTTGGCGCTCCCCCTTTTAGCTTCGTTTATGGGAGAATGAGTGCACCTTCCTTCCGAATTTGTAAAATCGTTTTTTTGAACGGATTTTCAAACATGGACTGCATTTTTTTTTTTTGGCTTTTGGAATGGAAACGGCAAACAAAACGCCTGGAGTCGAAAATAGTAAGGTGAAATATAACGCACGGCATTCCAGAATCCAGAGTGGTCTTTGCGTCTCTACGCCACAAGAACACTTTACAACAATCCTTTGCACAAGCCTCCTAAAAAGCACATACCGGGGTCAGCTAACGACGTTACTAATGTCGGTTCTCTATAATTGAATTTAAGCATGCTGGAGCGGATCCATTTATTAGTGAGGTATCCGATACTCATCCTCTAGCTTCTGGTGCCTGTTACTCTCTTCGTAAACTTCCTTCTGCCCTCTGCCATCTTCTATTAACCTGCGTGCGTACTCCTGTATGAAATGACTGCATCTATCCATTATTGTGCCCCTAACCCCTCCTGTTAAGCTTGCTTCTTTGGAGGGGTCCATTCGCTGAAATTGACCCGGCCGAGTGACAATATAATGGAGCATTGGGATCCGTGGATCGCTCAAGTGCTATTATATTCACAACAGGGATATGTGAATTTCAGGAAATGGACAAGTCATTTTGAAGAAAATTACGGATTGGCACCCACGCTGGAGGGAGCAGCAAAAAAATCCGCGTTTCCTTCTCCGAACACTTGCATGAGTCCATGCCATCCAATCTGCAAGTGTAACAGGCATGTTTGGCGTCGGTGACGAGCCCTTAGGAGCTTGCTGACTACAATTCTACAAAGGTATCCCAACAAACGGTGGAAACAAGCTGTTCTTGGATGGTTTTTTCACGAAAAAGGGAAGGTAAGAAAAGAATAGTTGACACGGGACAGGCAATGAGGGTACTTTTGTTAATGATTTACGTTGGGCCATGACGATTTACGGTCCAATCAAATCAAATTATAGTTGACTGTGGCATAATTGCATCATCGCCCCTACAGTAGATATTAAATTGTGGGTACCGAAAACACGAGGCTTGACTGGGAAAGGAAAAGAAGAGAGCGTCGGCAGGTGGGAAAAGGAGGGTAGATGTTTTAGGACTCGGACTCGAGGCGTTTGGGTAGGATTAGATGCGGGAGAAGGTGACAGGCAATGATAGTCAGAATGGGTGTTTGTTTATTTGAACCCCACCAGCGGCCGCTGCGAGGAATGATTGGAGCCCCACAGTATTATGAAAGGACGGTTCAGCCCTCAACACACCACCGCCCTCCAAAACATAGCAGTAGGAAGCTAATAGGGGTGCGATTATGGCAAACTTGAATCCTACCGCTGAGGAGGCAGTTGGGTGTGGGAACAGTTGTTGGGGGATGGAGGGAATCCGGGGGGGTTAATTGGGTCAAAGCGGTAAAAAGTGAGTGAGTAGAGGCCCTCCTAATCCTTTTGTATGTAACGCCACAAAGCATCCCGCAAAGTTCACACTATATACTCTCTGAGGGGTCCAGGCTTCAGCCAATGGGAGCGCATTCCTTCTGCCCCCTCCCAAGCCTTTTTGGTGGGGGATGGATGGAAAGTGTGAGAGAATGGCAGCAGAAGCTATCCAATTGCTTCTTTGAATGTTAAAACTTGAAAACGACGCTCCCCCCACAAATTCAACAACACACCGCCACTCACTCATGATCCACGCCACCCTTCCCCTCCACTTCCATCCATCACCCCTCACCCTCCTCTCCCCACCTCCTCCTGAGATTCAAACCCACGTTCTCTGTAATATTACGTGTATGGCTAGGAATGCGATAAAAAAGTACTTTTACGTAAGTTGAGGTAAATATGTGGGGTGGATTATCCTATTTTATAATAAAATACTATTAAACTTACATTTGACTTTTAAAAAACATAGTTCAAAGAGGCACTGTAAATGGATCCAAAGTCATTCCATTCTCAATCCCTTCTCACACTCCCAATTTCTGTTCACTCCCCCAACCCCAACATGCATGTCATGCTCCATTCCTGTACTTGCACCTCTATTCTTATATCTATTCCGGTCCTTCCTATGAGTTCACTCCGTTGTTTAACCTCCTCATCAAAGTGTGTATCATACATACCTTACGCTCGGAAGGAGTGTTTCGTACGTATGTTAATTTGATCAAACTTTTGAAAATTTGAACGGAGAAATGGAACCGCCATATATGTTGATATTTTCTCTCCCCCCACAACTGCTGGGGATTGGATGCGACTCATGGGACATGCGTAAGGAGTTTAGTGGTTTCCGGTTTTCGGCTTTGATCAACGCATGAATTAACAAAAAAAAAATATCCACATATCAATCAAACCCCACAAACATCAGAAAACGCGTACCGCTCATGGTGGGTCCCCGCCATCATTCCAAGTTGCACGCTCGGACTCACCTGTTTCCCCCTAGCCCACGCCTCCTCAGTCCTCACGCTCTCCTTCGCCTCGCCTCGCCTCCACCCGCTATTTTTTTGGGTCCCCATGCACAAAAGATTTCACACGCATTTCAGATGAACTGTGCTAATAAGGTATACTCCAATTTAAAATGTGAGAACCCTGTTAAAAATAAATGGGTTAGTTAGAGTGATTAGTATTAATCACTTAATTAGTTAATGATCCACATGTTTATATAAAGGGTCATAGTGAATTGATTTAGTGTGTGATAGTATAATCATCACCACAAGGTGAAAGGATGAAGAATCTCCACCAAGAAGGGGAGGATAACTTTGATCTCCCACTTCAAAAGTCCCCAAAATGGGGTTAGTTCATTTCCCTCAAGAGAGGGAAGATAATTGTTGTACCCATATGGATTTGTTATAATACATTCATTTTCTTCCATTTCAATTCTCAACATGGTATTAAGAGCAGGTTATTTTTTTGGGCTAAGATTGTGAAGTTCTAAAGATTGCTGGGTTCTGATCATGATCACGAAGCTGTAGGAGCCAAGATTTCTCGGTCAGTCAACGTTGAAGTCTTAGGCCAAGAACAGCATCAAGACTTCCCGCCATGGCTGGCAGAAAGATCCTCCATAAAATAAAGAAAAAAAGTTGGATTGTCTGATCCGGATTCAGGGAAGGGAAAGAGTAAGATGTCAAAGAAGATAAGTCATGGGTTTCATCTGGTAAAGAGAAAATTAGCTCATGATATGGAAGATTATCTTGTTGCAAAATTTAAGCAAGCCGATGATCATGAATTGGGTTTGTTTGCAATATTTG
>JANTPZ010106005.1:8742-30453 GCA_025593235.1 Vachellia pachyceras
ATGAAGATACAACTGATGTAGCATCCTCGTCAACCCAGACTTCATCCTCTTCGAGATATATGATGCATGTTCGGGATGCAATCAGAGACGAACTTGTTCATTCTAGGAATAGCAATTAGCGATGCTATTGGTTTAATTACAGACGTTTATTTTATTTCGATTTTTATTTAATTTAAGGGAATTTACAAAGTTACTATTTATTTTTAATTTAATCTTCATGGTTGATTTTTTTCATTAAATAAAAAATGCAAAATGCACCAAACACATTCACTTATACAAATAAGTCACTTATCTAAAGTGTTCCGAAACGCATTCACTTCTACATATAAGTCACTTCTTCCACCGCTTTCCTAAACACAAATCACTTTTACAATCTGACTTATTTTCCAATCCCACTTATCCACAAGTACTTGTATGAATAAGTTACTTATCTCACCGCTTTACCAAATGGGCCTATTATTAGAATTGTACTCTCACCCTATTTTAAAAATCAACTTAAAGAATTAAAAGAATTTGAGCGGCAAAGTGGGATGTCACATCAAATAATGGCGTCAAATGAGCCAGAGACGACCTAAAGGAGGACTGGAGGGTGAGAGACAAAATGAGAACCGAGACCGAGTAAAAGAGATAAATTATTCAATTTTAGCTATCCGAAGGGTGGTAGCAGGTTCTGAAATGTATGGATTCTATTGCAAATATAAAAGGTTCTTCATAGAGAAAATAAGACATTTTTGTCACCAAGAAGATAACTAATAACCACATTAATTTTATCATATAAAAAAGAATAGAGCTAGCATTCATCTCAATTAATAATTATTTGGCCTATGTGAATTGTTTTCAACTTTAGTATAATATTCTACAAACGTATGTCTAATGCCATGTTTGGTATGGTAGAATTGGGAGGTGGAATTGGAAATGTAATTCATTTCCTATGTTTGGTAAGGTGGAATTGGGGAGTGGAATTGAAAATGGAAATGGAAACGGAATTCAAAATGGGTAGAAATGAATTTCATGATGTAACCCATGGAATCGTATTCAATTCCATGGAATTGATTTTTTGGCCCCCATTTTTTTCTATATTTATATCCATTTCCATCTCCATTTTCATCTCCATATCCATTTCCATTTCCACTAAAATCAATTCCAGTGTACCAAAAGAGCCATAAATGTTTTGCAAGGAGAAGAAAAGATAAATGGATCTTGCTTGCCAGTCCTTGAGCAGTTTCGACAAGTGCACTGTGCCCTTTTGATGCAAATTTTACTCTATTAGCTTTTGCAAATGCAAACATTAACAAGAATATAATAATTTATTGGCCGTTTTTTTCCGAGTATAATTTTTATTATTCTTAAAAATGGCCTAAATATATTTTTCTATAACAGTCTATCATATACTACATTAAAAAAATCTTATTATGATACAGGTCACTAATTGTGTTGATGCCTTATTTTGATGATAACAAAATGATTTCAAAAGTTATAAAGCTTAAATTGTTGATGATTATGTGTTCTTGCTGAAATACTCGAGTTCTGTCAGATTTGTATGAAAGTATTGAGGAATACTCGAGTTCTGTGTTTTTAATACTCGAGCATCAATGGTTTAAAAACAATACTTTCAAGAAACACTTGAGTTTCGTTTGAAAGTGTTGACAATACTCGAGTTCTTAATTTCAATACTCGAGTATTGGAGGCTAAAAAGGTTTCTAAAATCCAACACTCTAAGTGAAAACTCAAGTATTAAGATGAAGTGTTGCAAATACTCGAGTGATCATTCTAAATACTCGAGTATTGGTAATGTGTTTTGAAAGAATACTCCCATATGAAACTCAAGTATTGGTGTTGAGGTATTGGTAACATCGAGTATTGTGTTGTAATACTCGAGTATCGGGTTCTATTTTCAATGGAAAATTCAACACTTTAAGCAGAACACTCGAGTTACAAATGGAAGTATTGACAACACTCTAGTATTGAGGTTGAATACTCGAGTATTGAGCCTAAACACTTGAACTTGAAGTGAAACACTCGTGTTGTGGAGGAAGTGTTGACAACACTCAAGTGCTTTTTTTTAACACTCGAGTATTGAACAAAAATTTTCAAATAAGAGACAACACTTCAAGCACAACACTCGAGTATTAGATGAAAGTGTTGACAACACTCGAGTATTGATTTCTGAATACTCGAGTATCGAGCTACTCCTTCTCAAAAACTCAACACTTCCATCTAAACACTCGAGTAATGGACAACACTCGAGTATTATGTTTTCAACACTCAAGTATTAAGAGATTTCAAATGATTTCACTTCTAGTTTTCTTCTGAACACTCGAGTATCAACTAAAAGTATTCTCAACACTCGAGCATAATGATTTTAACACTCGAGCACTCACATCAAATTTCAAAATCTTCTACAACACTCTCAGTTAACACTCGAGTAGCTTCAAAAGTGTTTGCAAAACTTGAGCATTGACTCAGAACACTCGAGTATCACTTCACAAAATTCAAAATGCTTGACTAAAACTCGAGTATTATGATCAAACACTCGAGTATATTTTCTCAACGGCTATTTTCTCTCTCTGACAGCTTTTCACCTACTCCGTATCTTTCCTTATTCATGTATAACAACGTTTGCATTTAACCTGCCCTCATAAATGCTGAAATGCAGGATCATAGGAAGAGAAAAACACTGTACCTATAGACATCACATGAATCAAGCCTTCGTTGTCCACGCTGCTCAGAAAGCATTAATTGCAGCATTAATGGCGAAAACGAAGAGTTGGTGGATGAGAGTAACAGGAAATAAAATCTATCTAACGGCAACTTTATTTCTCTCATCTATAAAAGCACCAAGCATTCATTGCAGAAACAACAATCTTTTACGAGCATTAAAAGTCTTTAGTCTGCTTCTCTGTGAAATTATTCAATTCTCATTCTGAACTTCATTTATTGCTATCTACTCTTTGAGAGAGATTGTTAGAGCAAAATCTTTTGTAAATTTGTGAGTTAATTCAAGGTTGGGACCTTGAGTATATTGGGTTAAGATTTGGTCTGAAAGCAAAAGGAAAACAGAGAGTGTGAGACTCTATTTTATTACGAGTAGTAAGGGGGCGAGTGTATCTCCAGTGTAAAAAGGCTGCTGTGCCTGACTTGTTTGGGTTAGTGGATTACAAAGCTCAGAAGTGTTCTGAGGACTGGATGTAGATTAGAAGGACTGAACCAGGATAAATTCTCTTATTCATCTTCTCCTTCATCTCTCAGCGATATTGCTTTAAATTTGTTTTAATTTCTAAAGTTTTAATCAGACCAATTCACCCCCTCTTGGTCTTATCCTGCACTAACAAATTGTGCTTTCTTGGAGTACACAACTATGATGACAATAAGCCTTATCCCATTAGATAGAGATCAATTGTGAATCGTACGATAACATTACACTTTATCGACAACCAAATTTATAGATAGATTGTTAACCAAAGAGTCCCATTCAATAACTTTAATGGGCACTCTCTTCGATCTTCAATTACCGCTTTTTAAGGGAATTCTCTTGGATCTTCATCTACCGCTTTTTAAAGGCATTCATACTGTCTAATTTACCCTCCTTACCAGCACCTCTACCGCCCTTTGTCCAAATCACCTAAAATGATTTTCAACCATTTTTGCTTCAATAGGCACCTCATACTCTTCCTCTCATGTAATCATTTTGAATTTTATCTTTTTTTATATAATTACACATCCATCTCAACATTCTACCTTTGTTGCCCCAAATTTATGTTTTTTTATCACTTTAGAGCCCAACATTTACTATCATATATCATAGCTAGTCTTATAATAGTTCAATAAAATTTTCCTGTTAAGCTTATTGAGTACTTTCTTTTCACAAGTAACTCCAATACTGCCGCCAATTCTATAAGGTGCGAATCGCAAAATAACTTCAAAAAGATGCCTCACATTTCAGATTTTATCTTATTTAATATTTTTGGGCCATAAGGTGGCATAGTAGTTAAACCAATATAAAGAGCGGAGAAGGAGATCTTACACTTGTTAACTGGCATGCAAATTCACACGTGCTTTAGTACAGTCATACCAAATGCAATGCCAAGAAAAGTTGCAATGGCGATTCCAAAGATGCCAGCAAGAATACCAGGGACTATGGGAGAGGCCCAACCTTCAGCAGTAGCCATTCCACATGCTGTAGTCGGACCTCTAACGTTGGTGTTTGATGCAATAAGCAACAATTTCATATCAAAATGACAGAGCCTTCCCAATCCCAGAATCACTGCAAGATGGACATCTATTTGAACAAAAGCAAACAAAAAGATACTGGGTACTGTGTTGATCACACTCCATATGCTGCGACTTGCTCCTATTACCACAAAGAAGACCTATTTCCCACCGGCATGCCAAAATTGATGGTGTCAATTCAGTCAAATCCTGTTGATTTTTCATATATCATCCAATAAAATACATCCTACGAAGTGTAAGAGGGATGAAACGTGTATTAAAGTAATGTTAGTTTTTAGTCTGCAAATTTTATCACAGTTTCACCAATAAACCCATATTTTTTCAATCCAACCTTCATTTTAATAAAAATTTATTTACTAACAAAAATTTGCTGCAATCAGTGTCTTGATCTTAACCTTGGAATAGCTTATGGTCACTGTCATTTCTATGTATCCTAAAAAAAATAGAGTAAAGATGCAAGGTGAAAATTGTATTTCTCCATTAAAAAAGAATGAAGGATTAAACATACTTTTTTGTCCTCCAAATACTGGAGAAGATTCAATTTGATCCTTCTTATAAATTTCACTGATTTAGTCCTTCCACATTTAGAACTAATGCAAATGAGTCTCTACATCCTAGTTTTGTTCAAGAAATTGAAAAAGAAAATGAAGTTACAAACATGCCCCTCCAACCTACTATTCTATGGGCCTGGTACCTCCCTTGTAATAAAAATTAAGACATAAATAAAATAAAAAGGAAAGAATGGATAAATCAGTGAAGATGCAATTCAAGGTATGGTTTATTATATGGCTAGATGACAAAGAATCAAATGACAGCATCCTAAATTTCCCTCAAACATGAGAAAAGCACATCAGGTAACAAAGATCAGCCTAAATTTCAACTACACAAGCAAGTTAACTGAAACATGAAATTTTACTCGCCAACAAAACAAAACTTGATGATGAAAGACCAAATTACATTATTTCTAAAGGTTGAAGAAAAATAATGACTCCAATCAAAACCAGAGAGAGCAAACTGTATCTCTTTTGTCTGTTGGTGATGACCAAAAATGTATCTGAACCAAAGAACAAATTAATAATAACCAACTGCCCAATTTTTTTCCCATAATCTTCTACTAATTTTACTTACCTCCCAGTCTCATTAACCTTACCTTTCATGATTTTTCTAAGGAAATATAGAATTTTTAAATTAATTACATTTTATTTATATTTATATATTTTTATTTTGTTCAGCATAATATATTAGCTTGTGTTCTCTTTCTATTACATACAAAAAGCTGGCCAATGACACACTAAACAATCAGCAGTACATAGAAGCTGGTCAATGACACAAACAAGCCCACCTGCATGAGAGTGACAACCATAGCCTCACCAGATGGTGCAAGATAAGCAAATGGCTTTAGAAACATAGTTACAAGTATTACAACAATTGCTGTTATAGCTGGTAGATTACCCCTTGGGATTCCAAAATGACAAATAAGAAAGGCGGCACTCGTGCAGATGGCAAAGGCCACAGCAAGAGCAGTTGCCATTTGTAGCATCGGAAGCTTGTTCCCAGACTCAGATTCTGAATTCCTCGCATCATCTGCCAAACTCCATGAGTTAGATGTCATTGACACTGACATGCTTGTTATTCAATTCCATATGTTATCTAGTACCATACAAGCATTGGAATGCATCAATCCAAATTTTGAGGGAAGACATCATGTCTTTCCAAAACATATATGCTTCTAAGACTACTATAGAAATCCTTAGATAGACCCAATCCACAAAAGCTAAGTAAAGCAAAAAACTAATCATGAAAAGTTATGCAAGAATATGACAGATCAGTTTCACTTGAAAGTTAATGTCACATATCAGTTTCACTTGAAAGTTTGGTGTGCCTAACATGTAAAAGTCTTCTCCTGCATTGGAATGCTCCAACTAAGAATTTTCCTTTTAACTGAGAAGAACGAGACGTTAGCATTTCCAGATGATGAAACCTCTGGAGGCACTTCAGAGGCTAGTGTAAACAATGTTGAAAAATATACAATACAGATAACATTATCTGCAGCTAACCCAGCAGTTAAAACTGAAGGAGAAATTTGAAGCGCAACAGATATGGCAACATAGTTGACAGCTGAACAAGGGAAACCACTCATCATCAGGGAAACTACAGCAAACCATATTTGTATTGAATATTAGAACCACTACTTATAAGATCTAGGTAATAAAATGACCTCCACCAATATGTCTGCCCATGAGTACAGCTGCTATCTTTCAACTATCATGACCAAGTGATCGCATTCTATTGCTGTTCCAACCGTTGTTGTGATTATCAATTAAGAATAAAAAGGTCAATGGAATCTGAAACAACACAAGAAACAAACAACTATACATAGCTGTTGTAAGTTGCTCCTCATAATATCGGTTATAACTGTAATTTACCTACAAAATATTTTGTTTAAGTTGGACCAATGTTCAAAACTAGCCAAGAATAAAATATAGGGTTAAGGTATAATTTTACCCCAGAAGCTTCCACTAAGAAATGCTAGATATCCGAAAGTAATTTTTGGTAGCAATTTTGCCTTGGAAGTAACAAAAAAGTAGCAACTTTGCACTAGAAGTTTCCATATAGATATCGAGAAACTAATGATGAGGGAACCATAATGAGGGAGAAATAAAGCAAACGGGTCCAAAATTTCCAAATTGGAATATCTATGTTAATACTTTTCATTTTAATTTTTCTTCCTAATCCATCGCAAAACTAGAAAATTGGTCTTACATCATGTCATTGGATTTATTGTTCAATGAGGTACTATTTCCATTGTTGTAGCAGAAGGAAAAGAGACTGCACCATGCGGATTTTTTTGTTCGAATTTTATATATTATTTCATGAAGCTGTAGTTAAGTTTTATAGATGAAGAATCTGGTTTTTGTTGTGTACATCTTGTGTTTGATGTTATTGATTATTTCTTCCCTGTGTTATGGCATGTAATAAATGTTCTTTGTAGGTTCCTGTATGCTATGGGAGTGAATGAGGAGCAGATGATGAGGTGGAGAGGTGGAAGAAGCACATGGTGATGAGCTGGCAATTGGGTGCCCTATGGAGTGCCATGTGTCAGTTAATGGTTAAACTTAACATTGAATAACAGTCAGGGCAAAATTGCTACATGTTGTCACAAGGGAAAATTGCTCCTAAAAAAACTTCCAGTAACCCAACACGCTTAAGTAGAAACCTCTAGGGACAAAATTGCGCCCTAACCCAAAAATATATACAGCTTTTGATGAACCATAAAGCATAGGAAACTGAAGGAGACTCCAAATTAGAATTATTTTAGGGGAAGCTACCGAAAAACTACAAACAAGATCATCTTTCTCCTTATCACTTTAAGGTATACAAATAGAATAGTTGAATATAAGCTGTAAAAGTATTAAGTAATTAATCAGATACACAAGCAAAATGGGAAGAATTTTTACATAGATGATAAAAATAGCCATTAAGTGCTCATAAAGTTAAAGAATTGGCTGAAAAGAGTAGCAATGTTCAAAGCCTATTTTATTGTACTTGTTGACTGCAAAAGTAAGAACTAACAGTGCATAATCTTAAAAACTAGACCAGACCAACCAATTTGACCTAAAAACCAGTGAACTAAAGATCATTTGGTCTGAAGAATGCATGATGTAAAACAAACACACTTCTTCCAATGCAGACAAAAGAATTTGGGGGAGGGTTATGGAAACAGAAAGGAAGAATAGGGGAAAACAGAATAGATATGATGTGGGAGAGTAGTGATAGAACATAAGAGGGTGATTAGGCAGAGAAATGAAGGGGGATAAGACCAGGAGGGGCAATATGAAGAACTTGAAAGGGATAGGAATTAAAGAGGAGGAGACAAAAAATAAGGGGGATAGTGATTAGCTAAACCATATCAAAATCCATTTCACTATAATCCATGTCTATCTTACATGTGCTGCATGGTAGCTGTTTATAGAAGCCACTTGCTACGGGTGCCTTCTTATGAAGGAAACATGAAAACAAAATAAAAAATGAGGCTTACTTCCCATGAAGTAACCTCATACTTTCATCCCATATAATATATGTAATGATTAGACAATTCACGTGCCAAATAAAGTAAAAACAACAACAACAACAAAGCCTTATCCCACTAGGTCAGTGCTTGAAGTTGTGAAAGGAGTATTATTTTGATGATTTTGATGCTTCCATTGGCTTTAGAAAGCAAAATTGTGTAGGGTGAAAGCAAGAAAAGGATTTGGGAAGCATTAGAAATCATAAGAACAAGTTACAAAGTTCTAGGATGCTTAAAAGAGCAATAAATGGAATATTGCGTTTTTATGGTTTTCTTGCAAAGTTGATGGAGTGTTACAAAAAGCTTTAGTGGCAATAGAGCCGTCCAGGTGCCCCATTGATCTTTAGGAGAAATCAGAGGCACATTGAACTTGGTTCTGATGACAGATTTAACTGCACTAAGCGTCTAGCTCTAAAAGGGATCGATGTCAGAAAGATGGTAAAAGGATGGACTCTATCTATGAAAGAAGAACCCTTAATGGATGCTCAGATACCGAGATACAGCTACCCGATGTGAAGTGCCAAGTTTTTGGAGGGAAAATGGATGCAAATGGGCAGAGGCACCGGCCATAGGCAAGGCCGAGGGGCTGGAAAGCGTAGTGAATATAACAAGGCCATTGGCGATTCTTTCAAGTTCCAAGTTAGGTATGGAGACTGCAGAGTAATGGATACGAAAAATTCAGCTGCTTTTTCTGATATAAATGACCAAAGATGTTGCTTAGCATAATATGGCTAAAGCAGAGCTTGGAAGATGCTTTGATCCTTAGTTACTCAATTGCCCAAGAGATCAAGTGCTGGTCTAGAAATACGGTAAAGAAGTACTTTTACACAGGTCGAGGTAAATATGTGAATGAAATTATCTTGATTTCTAAAAAACATTGTTGAATGTGCGTTTAGCTTTTCTCAACGCTTCGCCGAACAAACCCCTGATCTTCAACTTCCGGCTTTTGTCTTGATTTGTTTTTTTGTTTTTATTTTTTTGTTTTTGTTTACCTTTCATTGATATTAAACTAGAAAAACAAACATCTAGGTTATCAAACTAAAAACTTCGAAAGAGAACCAATAAACAGTCCTAACAAGCTAAACCTATTAAAGTAATACAAAAACAAACAAAATTGCACAGTGCCATCGGGAGTGATGCTTCTGCCAAGGTTTCTTCCTCCCCTACAAGGCTTCTCATCTCTCTTTTTGAGGGCTTTCAATCGACCTAGCGGAGTTCCGGTGTCTTTGCCCCAGTGTATGCCGAGGGGAGGTCGTCTGATGGGGGCTTTCCCCTCTTTTTCTTCTTTTGGGTTTTTATCTCATTTGAGAACTTGTTTATTTTCATTATATTTCCACTTCCCAAAATCCAAAAAAATATACTTGTATATTTTCATTTAGTTCAATACTATCTTGCAAATTAAAACCCTCCTTTCTAATTCAATTTGCATGACATGACATATAGTAGTTAACTTAGGTCTATTAATTTAAGGCTCTAGTTAAGTAAACGACCCGGGGTTATGCCCTATAGTGCAATCCTTGAAAATTTTTTAATTTAATCTCCAAGGGATACGATCAAAGGCTTAAATCAAACATCTTCTTCTCTTTATGTCTTGATATAAGAAGATGCCATGTGGTGATTTCTAAGTCCCACAATCTTCTTTTCAAAAACTTTCATTACTATAAAGATACTTTATCTTGTTGAAAATGCTTTTCAAGAATTCCTTGAGCACTTAACCAGTACAAAATCATTAAAAATTTCCATAATTCATCTCATCATTCCATAATTTTCTTATCTCATATTTAACTTTTCCAAAATGCCCTTAATGAATTTTCTTTTAAAAACCCTATTTCAGGAGATTTTTGACATTTTTCTTCTGTTATGGCAAGATGTTTATAATTTTATTTTGAAGATAATTTATAAATTTCTATAATTCCTGAGCTATTTTTTCTCACTTTAAAACCAAACATCTAAAACCTCTGAATGTTTTAAATAATTATTTTTAATTGAAAATTCATTAATCAACCAAATATTGGTTAATTATGAAAAATCCATTCTAAGGTAATTTATGTCTTTTTTTGATCCATTCTGCCTCAAATATTTCTCAGAGAATTATTTCCTTTGTAATACCTCTATTATCTTCCTTTATTACTTATTAGAGACCATAATTAAATCACTTGAAGCCATTAGATAAGCTAGAATTAGTTAACTTTCGGAAATTCCATCACCCTTACTTGAATTTTCGCTCAACTTTGAAAATTTGCAACTAATTCTAGAAAAATTCAAATCAAGTGATCTAGGTCTCTAAAGAAAGTGAACACAATCCTTTATGAAATAAAAATATTTCTTGAACCAAAATAATTCCTAAACGAAGTTGAAAAGAATTGGAAAAGTCACTGTTCACGTGGTATGAAATTTGGAACTTCGTCATGACCAACTTTTCAATCTCAAGGCAAAATTGCTCTCTGATCAAGTTCGCTATGATGAACTCTTCTAGAATGCAACAAAATTCCTGTTGGACAACTTTCACCGAGGCGAACTCTATGCTGTCAAATTTTCTACTGAACTTTAAAACTTCATAACTTTTTACATACAACTCCAAATTGAGAAAATTAGGACTCCATAGAAAGCTTAGAAAGAGATCTATTTGCATGCAAAATTTCAGGAAATTTGGACTTCATTCACTCAAAATATCCCATTTTGTCACTTTTAGGGGCTTTGGACCCCTTTTTCACAACTTTGCATGCTCACTTTGCTTTCTTCATGCACATTCACTTCACAACCTACTCACTTTCATTACATAGCACCAAAATGACTTAATGTTGGGATTTAATTTACATTCCTTCTAAAATTCATAGGTATGCACACAAATACATCCAAAAGTATATATAAACAACATGTTTTAGTCATGGAAGCCTTCTCTTCTTACTCTTGCACCTCCTTTCCTTTGCTCTTGGAACTTGTTCCTATTGTTAGTAATTGGAAAGGGTGAGATTTCAAAGAAAACTAGTAGCAAATATTTCTAACAAACATATCAACATGCATGATTATTTAAATGTAAACTAGAATGACCTGTAACGTAAAGGACAACATCTTACTTCTAACATATTTGCACAAGGCCAAGGCAATAATTGTATAGCTAAACCATGCATATTCTGACATAAAGATATACATGTCAAGTGGTTGCAACTACACATAAACCATGGCAATTAATGTATACAACAATCAATGCAATATAAATGTAAAAGTTAGAAGTTTTGCTACCTTAGAGTTTCAAATTTTTGGTTGAACTTAAGGTGCCTTCCACTAGCAGTTTGGCCTTCTCCTTGATAATTTCACAATTCTACACATGCCATTAGGTGCTCAACATCAATAATTTGCCATTACTTGGAGCATTAAGATACTCAATAATCTCAACCTAAATCTCTAACTTGACTACTTGAGCTTTTAATGCTTACAAAATTACGCTTTCACTTGCACCCTAGACAATTTTGCATTCTAAATACAATGGAAGCATCAAAATACTCAAAACACACTCTTTTCCCCTTGAACATCAGCTGCATGAAATTTACCAAAAACGGGAGGAAATCGATTTTTACATGATACTTCTACACCATTTTCCAATTATTTGATAACATAAACACATGCATATTTATGCATAATCAAAATCGGTCTGCAGCAAAGAGGAGGGTTTCATACCATAATTTGAAAAACAACACCAAATCAACTCAATCAAAGCAACTACATGCAACAAAACATGTAGTGAGTTGATTTAAGACACTTTTTTTGGTGAAGGGATCTAAGACAGTTGTTACTTCCAATTTTCACTCTTCTTCATTTTCTCTCACTAGGTCACTTCAAGACCACTCTTGAAACTCATCAACTATGAGCTTAGAGAGAAAAATAAACCAATAGAAAGGGAGAACTAGATTGCTAACAAGTTTCTATAGCAAAATTAAGCCAAAACATCAACCTACCTTGAATTTTGGTTGATTTTCTCTTTCCTCTTGCTTGTTCTTCACTTTCTATATCTCATCACTCTTCTCTTGACTGGATGATTGAGCTTTACTTGTATTAGTTTTCTACTTGGATTTCCAAGGTCTTAGAGTCAATTTTAGCTCATACATGATCCTTTTGTGCCTAAATTGATATTAGGAGTTGTTGGTTTGGATTAATGCAATTTTGGGTTCATATGCCATGAATAATGATGTTATTGTGCATAAATTCCATCATTAGCAAATGATACTGCTAAAGTTTTGCTATTTCATTTCAGGAATTCTGTGCAAAAGGCAAGGGAAGCAGCTTTGGATAATTTCCAATTTGCAATTTTGACCCAGCACAGTTAAAAAACCTTAGTTTCGTGGCATTTTTTGCAAAGGGAGGAGAAGGAGGAGCAGCCAAGAATATTCATCTCATTGACTCTCATCCAAAAACCTAGCCACTGCCTTCACTTCATCTTTCCATACAATGGTGCTTGGTTATACTTCCATGGTGTGTGTTAAACTAGATTTTATGAGTAGTTAGACCTCTTCATCCCTATTGGAGATGGAGGAGGCTTGAGTTCAAGGGCTTAAAAAGGGGAGTATTAGTTTTGTATTTTTGTTATAGATTACTTAGTTGTTGAGTTAGGACTAGTAATTTGTACTTAAATACTTGGTTATGGCCATACCAAACTTGGATTAGTTTGTATATTGATTTGTTCTGTGTTTGACTTGATAGTGTGAAGTCTCATTACTACCTATTCAATGCAATCTTTGTTAATATCTCTTATCTTCTTAGGTTTTCTTGGTATTTGAGATGATAATATTTTGTATTGGATTTTTCATTGAGCTTGTGCCATTAGTTTAGGCTAGCTTGTGCCATTAGTTTACTATTTTTGCATTTTAGTAGCCTTGGTTTTTCATTTGTTCATAGTAAAGGTTCACATTGTGATAGCATAGCATTAAGTTTATGGAAATACAATAAAAATATTGGTTTTCTTCTGCATTTTGCATTAGTTTCCGTATTTTCATCACAGCAGACGCTATTTTTCGCCACATCCAATTTTTTTTTGCAAAGAAAAATACCTCTTAGTATACTTTCACCGCGGCGTAACTTTGATTTTCAGCTGTTCAACTGTCTCGGGTTGGTTTCACAGCAATGAACTTAATATTTCACTACGGCCAATTTTTCTTCTCTAAGCTTTATTCATTCCATTCCTTCCATTTTCTAGTACGTACATACACTCCATACACACACATACACACACTTGCATCCGTTCAATCCATCTTTAACTTGAATTGTGAGTTGCAAGTTTTGTTTGTCTTTATCCTTGTCTTATCCTTGTATGCCCAAAAGACCACACTCTTAACTTACGATCCTGAAATTGAGAGAACCTTGAGAGAAACACGCAAGGAAAAAAGGAGAAAAGGGAAGAGCAAGGTAGTGAAGGAAGAAGACCTGAGTTTAGGAGAGTCTAGTTCATTAGGAATAGACAGAGGAGAGAATCCTACAACTAAAAGAACCATGGCTGAAGTTCCCCAGAACTAACCTAACCAACATATGAATGTAAATCAACCGGGGAATGGCGGTAATGGGAGAAACGGTGAAAGAGAGCGTATGGGGGAAATAACATAAACAATAGAAGAAGAACGATTAAGGAAGCAACCACCTCTGATGTGAATTATGATCCTTTTACTTATGCTTGCCCTAATTATGATGTTAATTTTAAAATTAAGGGATGCTTATTAACATTTACCTAAATTTCATGGCTTGACAGGGGAGGACCTGTACATCCACTTACAATCATTGTCAATGATTTGCCAAAGTACGAAGCCGGTGGGAGCCTCACTTGATCAAGTGCTGTGGAAGGTGTTCCATCTTTCTTTGGAGGGAAAGACAAGAGAATGGTTCATGAGCCTCCTAATACATGTAGCAAATGCCTATCAGAGTCGGGGAAACTTAAGGAAGGCATTTCTAGAGAAGTATTTCCTTACCCCCAGAATACCATCCATGAGGAAGGAGATATATTCTGGTAGACAAGAGTTTGATGGGTCTTTATGTGACTACTGGAATAGATTCCAAGACCTTCTTTCTCGATGTCCTCACTATCAAAGTCTAGATGAGCAGCTTGTGCAATATTTCTATGATGGATTGAAGAGCCAAGGAAGTGCATGTTGGATGCAACCTAGGGAGGATCTTTGATAGACTTAACTGCTCAAGAGACATGGGAGCTTATAAAGAAGATGGCCTTGAATCACCAACAATATAGTGTGAGGGAAACTAGGTCAGTCCATGAACTTGGAGCTTCAAGTGCGCACAACAGAAGAATGGATACCCGAGAATCTAAGGTTGACTCATTGGCGAGCAAGGTGACATCTCAATTATCACTATTAACCATTGAGCTAAAAAATTTGAATGTGAGTATACCACAACCTTCTATGGATCTTGCTGCACCAAGTTGTGAGACTTGTGGGTCTGTTATGCACATTTCAAGTGTTTGTCCCAGTAGATATAAAGAAATGTCCGCAATGATCAAGGGAGACCCAACCAAAAGTGGGATCCATATTCAAATACTTACAATGAAGGGTGGAAGGCGAATCCTAAATTTAGTTGGAAGGGTGAAGAAACCAATGGGTCTAAAGATTTCATAGGAGTGGAGGAGCTGGACCATCCAACTCCCACATGAAACACTCCCAATAGGCCTTGAGTATCCCTCAAAAGGGGGATACCAATTAGCTCTTGTAAAATTGATAATGTTACGCAAGGAAGAGCAAGCTTCTATCGCCAACCAATTCAATTCAATTGCCTCTTTGATTCAAAAAGACTCCTTGAAGAATGATGCGAGATATGCCTCTTTGGAGAAAAGGATGGGGCAGTGGATGAACAAGGCTGAGAATTTAAACTCATTTATCAATAAACTCTTAAACAATTTGAGTGAGCAACAAGCGAAAAAAGTAGCTTTATGCCTTCTAACACTGTTATCAATCCCAAAGGATTGAACGTCATCAATTTGAGAAGTGGGAAACAAGTGAAATTTAGTGAGGAGGAGGAAGAAAAGAAAGAAGAAGAGAGTATTGAGTGTGAGAGCCTTTCACACTTAACCAGAAAAGGCAAGCATTGCAAGAGTGGTAAGGAGAAGGAACCCCTAGCTAAGAAAGAAGGACTATCATCATCAAACCCTTAAGAAGAGGAAGTAAATCCGGAGCAAGGGACTTCAAAATCATAAGGAAAAGGTAGCAAGCATGGGCATACCTTAAAGAAAGGTAAAGAGGTACGAATTGAAGAACTTTCCTTTCCAAAATTCCTATTGATGAGTAAAAAAATAGCTGAGAAAAAGCATGGAAAGGAAGTTTTTTATTTATTTAGTAAGGTAGAGGTAAACATCCCATTGCTTGACTTAGTAAATAGAGTACCCACTTACACCAAGTACCTTAAGGATCTCTGTACAAATAAAAGGAAATTTAGACCAAATGAAAGGGTCCAAGTAAGCTCAAATCTACCAGCTCTATTTAAACCCCAACTTCCAGTTAAATGCCAAGATCCAGGATCTTTTACAATCCCTTGCACCATAGGAAGGGTAACCATAGGGGGAGCTTTACTTGATTTAGGGGCTACCATAAATATAATGCCTAAATCTGTCTACGAAGCCTTAGGCGTCAAGAATTTAAATCCCACCACAATAGTACTCTGCTAGCGGACAAAACAATTAGGCAACCAAATGGCATAATAATGGATATCTTGGTGAAGGTGAAGGACTTGGTTTTCCCTACTGACTTTTATGTGCTGGATATGTCCAACGAAACTATACATGACTCTACTTTAATTTTAGGTAGACCCTTCTTAAGGACTATTAATACTAATATTAGCATGAAAGAGGGAAGCATATCAATGGAAGTAGGGGAAAACAAGATCCATTTTAACATGTATGATGTAATATCCACCCTTTTCTGTAAGCCGACATAGAGGCCAAATCGATAGTTATAAGATAAGACAAGTGCCCAGAAATAAAAGTACAGAAAAAGGAGATGTTAGTGGACTTAAGAGACCCTGGTCAAATTAGTCCTAAGGCTCTGAAATTACTAAGGAAGTAAGCCAGGGACGTATATATCATTAAGTATAAAGACCAAGGGCAATATGGTCATTGGATAAAAAGGGCTAAACCAGTAATCAAAAGTCAAGTTAGAACCCACGGATAGAAAATAGGAAAAAGTTGATGCTGTTGGGCCATAAGTCGTAGAATCAGATTTAGCCCGTTGGATGAAAGCTGGTAGGAATAGTAAAGTTAAGCGTGCTCATCCCGGGAGCAATTTTAAGATGGGTGACCTCCTGGAAAGTTGCCCCAGGAATCAGAAACCAAAAGATCAAGGGCCGAAAAGTTAAGGGCAAAATGGGAATTTATGAAAAGTTAGATTGTGAAAGGGCATTTTGGTCATTAAGAGAAAGTGTAAGGGCATTTTGGGCATTTGACAAAGTCAAAGTCAAAAATTAAAACGATTGACCAAAAATCAAAAAAATTCACAGATGCCCAAAAAATAGAGCAGAACTCATTGACTACCAAAAATTCAACCGATTGTTGAAATTCGGTCTGGATAAGGAATTATGGAATTTTAAAGAATTAAGGTTGAAAATATTTTTTTAAGGTATCAGGAGTTGTCTAAGACCAAAAACCAGAGTCTCTAAAAATTCAGTGGAATTTATAGTATTTTACAAAAGTATTGCCCAAAGTATTATTAAGGCGATTTTCCCAAAAATGAGGAAAAAGGCACAAAAAATCCCAAAAAAATAACAATTTAGAAGGTATTTTGGGGAAAGAAGAAGGGCTAGAGTATCAATGAAAAATGTAGAAAATTACAAGGCCCTAAAAATGATTTATCCTAAGGTTTCGTGTTTTCAGGAGTTTTAGACAGAATAAAGAAATCCTGTTGATTTTGATAAGATCAAGGGACATTTTGAAGATGATTATTTTAATATATTTAGGAGGGAATTATGGAAACTAAATGAGGAAGAAAACATCTCCAGAAAATTAGAAAAAGATTTACCGGAATAAAGTTATGTTTACCGGTAAAAAGTGTAATTGGTAGCAATAACTGAATGGAATTTGGTTTGGTTAGTGTAACCAAACCCAAACAGACTTTTCTTCACCCCATGTGCCAACCAATGAGAAGAGAGCAAGTGTTGGTGTTGTGGTAAAATGGTGATCAATGGATTAAGATTCTTTTTCAAGATTAAATCTCAAGCATCCAAGAATTATCACATGATTTATTAAAACATCAAATTCTTTTATTCTCTTCCATTCTTGCCGTCTTCTTTTCCTCTCCAAGAAGACAAGAATGAAGCCATGGAAGAGCAACACAAAGAGAAGAAAAAGCTTCATAAATCACAACGTAAGCTTCCAATAAACAAAATCAACCTATTTTCCTAAGCTTTACAACTCCATCTTTAATTCTATCGGTTTGTTTTCTTGAATAACTCTCTCTTTTGGAAGATTGGAAGGTTAGGGTTCTTGAGTTCCAAATGAAAAAGAGAGGGATTTAAAGGAAATCAAAGGTTGTGAAACACCCCTTACAAGATAAGGAGTAGATTGGTGTATGTTTTGTGATTGTTTGAGTGGTGTATGAAATTGGAGCATGAAGTTACTGTTCATGAAGCACTGTTTGGCGCTGTTCATGAAGAAAAGTGAATGATTTTATGATGCCCAATTATGGGAAAATGGTTTAGGATTGAGATTATGCATGTATGTGAAGCTAGAAGTTGAAAAATCACATTTTTCCAATTTATAGAGCAATTTTCGTGCTGCTGCAGAACAGTGAAAAAGGAGTGTGATTTTGATGATTTTGATGCTTCCAATGGGTTTAAAATGAGATTTTGTGTAGGGTAAAAGTGAGCCCAAGTTTAAGGAAGCATTACAAAATGTTAAAGACAAGTTTAGGTTTTTAAAGTTTATAAAGTTCAAGAGAGAGCTTAAGGGAGATTTACCTTAGTTTTTGTCTTGGAAATGGCTTGTAATTGATGACCATAACATTGACAAATGTGTAGGCTAAAGTTTGTTGCAAGAGAGTGATTCCCAAAGCAAACAAGAGAGCATTCAAATTAAGGGGAAATTAAAGATATAGGGTAGCAAGACTATCTAACTCTAATCTATGTTATCATGAAAATTCCTTGGATTGATGCATGACTTGTCTTGAACTTTATGGTGATGAAAGTGTGGATGTGTGCATGTTCATGCTATGGCCATATGCATTTATGTGTTTCATGTTACACTTTTATTTATCCACATTCATTTAGAAAGTTGTCATGCATTTTTAGGAAAGTATGTTAGATAGTTTTGCTACTGGTATTTCCAAAAATCTCACTCTACCCCACTAACCATTTTTAGGTGGAGGCACTCTCAAGGATAAGGAGAAAGTGGTTAATGCATGAGACAAATGTTGGTGTATAATGTTGTGGACTTTAATAGGAACTTTATGATGTGTTATGTAATGTGATTTGTGAATGTACCATGGACTCATGATAATTAGTTGTGCTTTGAGAATACCTAATTACATAGGTTAAAATGGTTAAGAAAGGTTTAGAAATCAAAATGATAAGTTATGAAGTTAAGTAGGGCTGAATTTGACAGTGCTGGAAGTAAAGTTGGTCATTTTCCCTAGTTTGCCCTATCGGGAAATAGAGTAAATGAATTTCAAATGAATTGACATTTTATGGAAAAATAGTTCACATTGCAAGCTTTAAAACAAGGTAAAGATAATTTGAATTGGAGTTTTTTTACAGAAAATTATGACTGTCCAAAGTTGACAAAAAATTACAGAAAATCCTGGGAAAATGAAAAAGTACCATATGAACAGTACATTTTCACGAATTAATCTGCACCAATGGGGAATTTTTCTGTTCAAATGAGTATTTTTACCTCATAAAGGAATTTTTAAGCTTCAAATAGAAGTTAGAACCACTCGATTTCAATTTTTCTAGAATTAGTTATGAATTTTCAAAGTTAGCCAGAAAAACTGTGAATAGTAACTTTCACCAAAATGAAAGTTTCAATTTGGTCAATTTTGACATTATAAGTTGTTTGAGGCCATTGATTGGTTCCAAATAATTATAATGGAAGCTAAGAGAGATAAATAAGAGGTGTCACGTATGAAGCCATGAAGTGTAATATCCACCCTTTTCTGTAAATTGAAATAGAGGTCAAACCGATAGTTATGAGATGAGAAAAGTCCCAGAGAAAGAAAGTATAGGAAGAGAGGAAGCCAATGTGTAACACTCCTTATTTCCCCCTATAAACATCATATTATATCCTATTGAACCACTTTAGGGCCTTGGATAACTTAAATTGACCAAATAAGTGAACTTGAAAATGTTCAAAAACGTGTTACTGTTCTTTTTGGTCAATTTCCAGATTTCTGGCCCAACTTTGAAAAATCATAACTAATTCTAGAAAAATTGAAATTGAGTGGTTCAAATTTCTATTTGAACCTTATAAAGTGATCTACAGGGGAACAAATACTTACTGGTTCCAAAACTTGCCCAATTGATGCAGTTTAATACGTAAAAATCACTGTTCATTTGGTAACTTTCCAATGTTCCATATTTTTTCTCTTAACTTTGGAAAATCATAACTCTTGATCTACACATCCAAATTTAGCAAACTTTACCTCATTTTATAGGACGTGTAGTATTTAACTGGAAAGTTTCAAGTCATTTGGACTTCGTTTGCAATTTTTCATCATTAATTGAAATAGGGCATATTCTAGGGTTGTTGGAACCCCCTTACTTGAAACTTAACTTGTCTTTAAAAATTTATGAAAAACTCTTTTTGGTTAAAACTCAACCTCTATCAATGCATGATTACTTATCTAACATTCCTTAGCATTTTAGCATATTCTCATCATATATTGGCATTCATCTACGTACTTTGTCAAGTAGAGGTTTAAGATTACATAACTACATCAATATTCAAACATAAAGTTCCCAATCATGCCACAAAAAATTCCACAAGCAAGAGCATCATCTTCATTCATCCATAACTCTACTCTTACCCTTTTCTTCAGCTTGTACTTACATGTTTAGTTGGGGGATAATGAGATTTTTGAAATCTTAATAGCAAAACTTTTCAACACAATTTATAAAATTGCACGACAACTTTCAATTTAAGTGTGAATTCATAAAAGTGCAACATGGAACAATTAAATGCATATGGCCACAACATACAAAAGCAAATATTCACACTTCCATCATCACCAATTTCAATACAAGTCATGCATAGTTCACAACTGTAGTATAGGATTTGACCAAGAGGGGGTGAATTGGTCAATATAAAATTTAAAGCAAAGATCACAGAAATAAACTAATATCACCAAGCAAAGCAGAGAAGAGATGAGCACGGGAGATTTATATTGGTTCAGTTCTTCTGACCTACATCTAGTCCTCAAAGCATCTCTAAGCCTTTCAATCGACTAACCAGCAACAAGCAAGGCCAACAATGCCTTTACAATGGAGAAACACACTCCCCCTTATAATATGTATTAAAACAGAATCTCACACACTCTGTTTTATGTCACAATTTCAACCCAATTGATTCAAGGTTCCAACCTTGAATATCTCACAGATTTACAATGAAGTTGAATGATACAAACTCTCTTGGAAGAGTAGATAATGAATACTGAGGCACGGAACATATATTGAGTAGTATACGGAGAATACAATAAATATCGTAGAATAATTACAGCGTTCATCCCTTTTGTTATCTCTGTAATGAATGCTTGGTCCTTTTATAGATTATTAATAATAAAGTTGCCGCTTGTGACACTCCTTAACTTAGCCCTTAGCTTCATTACAAAATGAATTGGAATCAAAAGGAAGCCTCATTATGATCAAAGGGTCCAAAATTTTCAATTTGAAAACTTTCAAGTTTGTGAAAGTTACTATTCACTGGTTTTAGTACCAACTTTGAAAATTCATAACTAATTGTAGAAAAATCGAAATTGAGTGCTTACAATTTATATTTGAAGCTTGTAAGTTCCTTTACAAGGGAAAAATACTTTCCCAGGTTAATTCGTAAAAATGTACTGTACACTTGGTCATTTTTCTATTTTTCCCAGGTTTTCCAGTGATTTTCTTCAAACTTTGGAACTTAATAACTTTCTGTACAAAACTCCAAATTTAGTGTTCTTTGGCTTGATAAAAAGCTCGCAATATGAACTATTTTTCTGTAAAATTTCATTCCATTTTGAGATCATTTGCTCTGTTTCTCATCAGCCTAAAGTTAGGGGTTTACTTGACTTAACTTTATCAATTCATCAACTTTTCCAACTTCCAAACTTTGCCATTTGAAACTCTTATTTCTACTTCTTTTCTAACCATGTTTAAGCATGCAATTGAGGTTCCTTAACTAGGATATATCAACCATATGTGAATATACATAAATCACATATTACATGCCATACATAAAT
>JANTPZ010106006.1:0-12202 GCA_025593235.1 Vachellia pachyceras
GCAGTAGCTCGTGTGAGAGAGCCTACCTCACCTGCCTGTACGACATACTAGACATTGTATACTTGTACACAGACACATAAATCAATGATGAATAATTGCATACTTCAATTGTAAATTCAATACATAGTGTCTGTAACATTACATTTTGCACATACCAACAGCCCTTGCATGTTTATCAAACGCTTCTCTAGCTATTGGTTTAGTCAGGGGATCTGCGACCATACGCTTAATCGATATGTGTTGTACATTAATCACTTTCTGTGCTACATAATCTCCCATAAGATTATACTTAATATCAATGTGCTTTGTCTTGTTAGGACTTGTGATTTGTACTTAAATACCTGGCCTCAGTCAAGCTAAACTTGGAATACTTGTGCATTGATTTTACTATTTGTTTGACTTGGTAAAGTGAAGTCTCATTTCTGCTTATTCAATGTGATCTTTGTTGCCATCTTTTATATTCCTAGTTGTGCTTGATATTTGAGATGATATTGTGTTGAGTTGGATTTTTCACTTGGCAATTTCTTTATGCACATTAAATATTTTTAAAGGGTTTCACGGAATGGAGTTCATTGCATGGAAATTCTGACTTAGCGAGTTGTTGGGGTTTTTACGAAACTTAGTGTGAAACTACTATTTTCCCTCGTGTTTTGATAGCCTAAACCATTTCCAAGAGGAAAACCATCATCGAACATCTTTTGCATTTCAATTCTTTTTTTCATTGCTTTTCCCAAAATCCCAAAACCCCAAAATAATTTTTTTTGTATTTAGCTTTAAGCCCATACAATTTTGAATCAAGAATGGTTTTTAATTGCAAAGCAAACTTAACCAGAAGCTATCTAACTAGTGGTGCACAAGTCTCTATAATACCCTAAATTTCATGTACGGAAATAGAGGCTAAACTGATAATTATAAGATGATTTAAGGCCCATAGAAAGGAAAATGCCTATAAATAAGAAAGAGGATGATCGACGAAGTCCATAGTCTTAGGAATTCTAAGTAAAAATGACCAAAGGGCAAAATGATCATTTGATACAAATGATAAGGGTAAAATGGTCATTTGATTAAAAAGGCCTAAGGCACAAAATGCCATCAAATAATAAGGATATTTTGGTAATGTTGTCAAATATCAACAAAATTCCCATAAATAAATGCATTCAAAAATAAAAAAAGAGGATGATCGACGAAGTCCCTTGTCTTGAGAATTCTAAGTAAAATGACCCAAAGGCAAAATGATCATTTGACACAAATAACAAGGGTAAAATGGTCATTTTAATTAAAAATGCCTAGGGCACAAAATGTCATCAAATAATAAGGACATTTTGGTAATTTGATCAAAAGTCAACAAAAGGTCAAGGTTGACCAAAAAGTCAACGTTGACAAAAAAGTCAAAGTTGACCAAAATGTCAAAGTTGACCAAGGGTAAAGTTGGGATTAAGAAAGAGTAGAAAAAAAGTGATGGCATTTTGGTAATTATGAGAGAAGTAAGAAAGGTAGTAGCATTTTGTAATTATGGGCAAAGTATAAAGAGTAACGAAATTTCTGTAAATTAAGGGATTTTAGAGGTCTCGAAGACTGAGAAGTAATTATTTAAGGTAGCAGGAGTCCTCAAATGCCAGAGACCTAAACTGAGAAAAGTTTAGTTAGATCATAAAGTATTTAATAAAATTATTACTCAGTATCCGATGCAGGTAGTTTCATATTACAGAAAACAACAGTACCCGAAAGCGCCGAAAAAGGATTTTTCTTAGAAAATTAATTACAGAAAATCAGGGAAGAATTTTGAGGAACGGGAAAGGGCTGGAGTATTAGGGAAAAATAAAGAAATTTTCCATGCTCTTTATAATATCCACCATTTACTGTAAACTGAAATAGAGGCCAAACTGATAGTTTTGAGAGAAGATAAGGCCCAAAAATAAAAGTGCAGAAAGAGAAGATGTCAATGGACCAAAGAGACCCTGGTCAATTTAGTCCTAAGGCTTTGAAATTACTAAGAATGTAAGCCAGGTACATAAATGTTATTAAGTATAAAGACCAAGGGCAATATGGTCATTGGATAAAAAGGGGTCAAATCAGTAGTCAAAAGTTGAGTTTGAGCCCACAGATAGAAAGTTCGGAAAAAGATAATGCTGATTGGCTGAATAACCTAAAACAGGCTTGGCTCAGCAGGAGAAATTTTATTAGAAATCCGCAGTTAAGCGTGCTCACCCTAAAGTAGTGTAAGGATGGGTGACCTTCTGGGATGGACCCAGATGTCATTACGTGAAAAGATCAAGCGTGAAAAATTCAAGGGTAAAATGGGAATTACGAAAAGTTTGTTCAATTTGGATGTGTAGATAAGGAGTTATGATTTTTCCAAAGTTAAGAGAAAAATCTAGAAAAATGGAGAGTTACCAAATGAACAGTGATTTCACGGAATAAACTGTATCATATGGGCAAGTTTTGGAACTAGTGAGTATTTTTCCCTGTAAATCACTTCATAAGCTTCAAATAGAAATTTGAACCACTCAATTTTGACTTGTCTAGAATTAGTTATGATTTTTCAAAGTTGGGCCAGAAATCTGAAAATTGACCAAATGAACAGTAACTCCGTTTTGAAATTTTTATTTTCACTTCTTTGATCAATTTAAGTTATCCAATGCCCTAAAGTGGTTCAATGGTGATCTAATATGTTGTTTATAAGGAAAATAAGGAGTGTTACACTCTTAAGTCAAATTGGCGGCCAGAAGCACATTTTATGTTATTTTACACGAATCGAGGAATCCTGATGGGTTACAAGGAAAACTCGGGGACATTTTGGACTAGGGAATGGTGCCATATCAGAGAGAAATCTCGGGAAAAGTAAAAAAGAAGGTTACCCGATTAAAGGTTACTTTATGGAAATGCGTGCTACCGGATTAAGTAACCAGATAGCCAGTGAGCTAGTCAGCCCAATCAAGTTGATAAAAGAAGGCAGAAAACACTTTTCCCTAAGCAAATAAAGAGATGACAAGTGGCACAACCACAACCAAGTAAAGTCCAACTTGGTCCCCAAGTTTTAATATCATACACTTCTTTTTCAAGAAGCTTTCTTAATTAGCAAAATTCTCCATTTTCTCTCACAAATTCCATCCCCTCTCTCCCTCTCTCATGGTCCGAAAATTTTCTCCTCTCAAGCTTCCAAAAGTCACGCCATTCTCAAGCGAGGAGGAGAAAGAAGAGAGCTCTCAAGCAAGGTAACTACCCAAACAACCATCTCTTTCCATTTGTTTACTCCTTGCAACCTCTACTACCTTTGTAGTGGTTGTTTTCCTTGATCAAAGCCCTCTTTTGAAATGAATAGTTAGTGTTTCAAGGATGGAAACTGAAAAAAGAGAAGGCTTTTGAGGTAGTAAAAGTTTACAAGTCCTTTCTTGAGTAGTAAAGAGTAATTTGGTGTGTGTTGATGTTGTTTTGGTTGTGGGTTGAAATTTTTGAAACACTAAGGTTAAAGGGGTGCCATCCAATTTGACATGGAAGGGGGAAGAGTTTTATTTGAGCTATATGATGCATGTAAAGTGGTTTGGAAGCAAGAATACACTGGCTACATGAACAAAGTTTGAAAACTCCCAAAAAACCCTCTTTGTTATGTTTTATTGGAAAAATCAAAAGAAATAGAGGGAATGGGATTTTGATGATTCTAATGCTTCCAATGGATTTAGAAGGAAAATTTGTGTAGGATAAAAGTAAGAAAAGGATTTGGGAAGCTTTTGGAATCAAAAGAACAAGTTACAAAGCTTTAAGGGTTTTGAAACAGCAATACGTGTGATATTGCGTTTTATGATGTTTCTTACCTTGTTTGTGGCTGGAAATTTATGAGCCTATTATTGTATTGTGTTTAGGAAGTTAAGAACCAAAGAACTCATTGGGAAAGTAAGCAAAAAGGACTCAAGTTACAAGGGAATTAAAGAGACAACGTAGCAAGACTACTAACTCTTCAAAGCTATTTTATAAACCTGTGTGAATAGTGCATTGTTTTATGATGTATTAGCTTGTGCTATGTGTATAGTATGTTACTTTGCTTGCTAATGTTTGAACATATCACATGTATCTTTCTCATACACACTTCTTGAAAAGCATTACATGCACATTCACAAGTTTTTATTAGTTAGTTTTGCTATTGGGATTTGCATAAATCTCATTATTCCCCAACTAACCATGAAAGTGGAAGCTTAAGCAAGGTTAAGGAAATGGTTATTGATGAATAAAGATGATTTCCTTGCTTGTGTAAATTTTTGTGAAATAATGGAAGATGTGTATATGCTTAAAGTTTAAGTTAAGCATTTGTTGGTATGTAAATGTAAACTTTTACATGGATGATGATTAAAAGTATGCGGATGCATGCATAATATCATTTAAAGAAAATAGACAAGATAAGCATGCAATAAAATGGATTCACATGTCAAAAGAGGTTTCCTAAGATTTTATAAGAAAAATCAAGTTTTCACGTCAAGATGGGTTCCATGTGACAATGAAAAATAGAAAATGAGATCCAATTGAGCTAAAACTTTCCAGTTAAATACTAAACATCTTAAGCTTTAAATTGATTTGAAGTTTGCCACATTTGGATGTGTACTTAAAGAGATATGATTTTTCAAATTTAAGTGAAAAATCTGGGAACAACTGGAAGTAACCATTTGAGCTATCAACTCGACGTAATAAACCAATTCATATGGGAAAGGATTGGATCTAATGAGTATTTTTTCCCTATAGATCACTTAATAAAGTAAATTTAGAAACTAGAATCACTCTATTTCAATTTTTCTAGAATTAATTATGAATTTTCAAAGTTAGACTAGAAATCTAGAAAGTGGGTCAATGAACAGTAACAACATTTTTGAAGAAAAAGAAAAATTCTCAATTTCACTAAAAAGGCCAATTTCAGTCATCTAAAGACCAATAGTGGTTCTAAAGTGATCTAATATGAGGAAATAGGGGAAAATTGGAGGTGTTACACTTGGTGGTATCAGAGCCAGGTTTTGGCCGACTTATGCATATTATGCATTGTTAATGCATTGATGTAGCAAAGATAGTTCATGGGACCACAATGGTGCTAGTTATGCTTGGATAGTGTGTTTTATATAGTTGATGTTGTGTGGCTTATACCCTGTTCCTACATAATAATAAAAGTTTATTAGATTGAAATATCTTAAGTGCTTATTTTGTGACTGTGCTTGAAAAACATGTTGATTTATTTATGCTTTGGATGCATGAATATGAGTAGTTAAGCATGAGACGTAATAGCACAGAAGTCACACACATTCTAGAAACAAGCTTGTACTTAGAGCACTCGATAGCCGATGAGCCGGAAGAGATGCCGGTATCGGAGAAAGAACTCCTAATAAAGAAGAGACTACAATGCAAAGTGTGGCTGAGACAGCCATTGAAAGAATCTTTTATGATTGAGCCAGAGAGGCTAATCACACCAGTAGAAGAGGATCCAAAATCGGGAAGAGAATGCCAAATATACTCCATTTTGATTAGGATCCAATACCATGGTATCATCTCAAGATTCAAGCGAGATGTAGAGGCAGAGAGGATGAAGAGAATCCCAAATATACTCCATTTTGCTAAGTTTAGATTATAAAGTCCGTCCAAAAGAGATAGTTTATGGGAAATTCGGTTACCATGAATTTGATAGAATGTATCTGGGAATTGAAGACCCACTAAATTCCAGAACTATACCTCTCTTTAAGGATGAAGATGTGATTTAACCCGAATAGAATGGGGCAGAGGGGCCTTTGAGCTTGGCTAGCTTGTGAAAGGTGCATTAAAGAACAATAAATGGCTGTAGGTTTGATGATAACCATTCTAACTGAAGAGTAGTGGAGAGGTGCAGGAATAAGGATTATAGATTTACCCGTTCCTAATTTCTAAAGTATGTCTAGACAAGTTAAAAAGCCCTAGTGTATGAAATATTCACTGACAATGGAATAGTATAATGGTAAGAAAACGCAGAACATGTGATATAAAGGCTCATTAGTGGTAAGAATAAACAGAATAACCCAGTACATGAGATTATGTTAAGGTTAAATGAACAGTAAGGATTGATGGAACAACTAAGAGAACTATGTTCACGAAGAGCAAGAAAGGATAGCAATTAGAGAAGCTACCATACAGGCATCAATAGTGGCAGCTTTCACCATCAAGAACCATAATGTTCCACAACTAGGACCAACAGGTCCTGATAGCCCCTCCAGCTACAATTAGGGTAGATAAAATAGATGATGTCCAGTATTGGGTTAGTAAATTCAATAAACATAACCCATTTATATTTGAAGGATTCCTGGACGTCCAAGTTGTAGAAAAATGGATCATGCGACCTAAACATATTTTCAAGGTGATGAGCTGCCATCAGAAATAAAAGACCAGCTGGCTATATATGAACTGCAGCAAGAGGCAGATAGATAATGATCGAATATAAAGCTAAGGATATTTCCAAAATGTATATTATGAGTTCTTAGTAATGCCGTTTGGATTGATGAATGCCTCTGTAGTTTTCAAGAATTACATGAACCTCATCTTTTGGCAATACCTAGATTAGCTTATTGTAGTCTTCATGGATGATATCCTAGTGTACTTCCAATCTGTAGAGGAACATGAAAGGAATCTGAGAATTTTATTAATGACTTTAAAAGAAAAACATTTATATGATAAGCTCAGTAAGTGTGATGGCTGGTTATCAGAGTCCTAGGGCACTTATTTCTCAAGAAGGAGTTGCTGTAGACTACGCCAAGGTAAAGGTAGTATTGAGACGAAATCGGACTATGATAGTAATAGAAGTGAACTTCCTAGGGTACCTGATCTCTCATGAAGGAGTCGTAGTAGACTACGTCCAAATATGGGGCAGTACTGAGATAAAATCTGCCTAGGATAGTAACTAAAGTCAGTAGCTTTCTGGGCCTAACATATTATTACCAATGTTTTATACACAACTTTTCTCGGATTTCCTTACCGTTAACTAAGCTCACTATAAAGAACCACTCTTTTTCCTGGGATGAGAAATGTGATGCTAGTTTACAAGAGTTAAAAAGGAAGCTAACCTCAACCCATGTATTGATAATCCCTGATCGAAAGGAGACCTATGTGGTCTGTAGTAATGCTAGGAAGCATAGACTGGGATGTGTTTTAATGCAACACGGGAGAGTAGTAGCTTATGCCTCTCGACAATTAAAGCCGCATGAAGAAAATTATCCCACGCATGATTTGGAGCTAGCAGCGATAGTTTACGCTCTAAAGATATGGAGACATAATTTATATAAAGCAACCATCATGCTGCATTGTGAACATAAGAGTCTCAAGTATTTACCCAATCAGAAAGAGCTAAACTTGAGATAGAGAAGATGATGGAATTGCTAAAAGACTATGACTACAAGATAAAGTATTATTTGGGCAAAAGCAAATGCAATTGCCAATGCATTGAGCAGAAGGATAATGCAGATGGCTATGATGATTGATAGTCTAGTAATATTTGAGGTTGTAATACATCCTAAGCTATCAGTGAGCTAGGATATGATCGTGTACTGGACGAAATATGCTATCAGAGATGAAGTTCCATACATCAGAATCAATTAGAAGTTGAAAAGAGCTATAGAAGTAAAGGACAAGACACTACTATAAAAGGTACCTTTTACGCCCTATTTTTAACCCAATAGGCGCCCTTTATCGGGGAGTGTATATGTGAGGGGAGTAGTAAGTTAGGGCTTACGGTGCCCTATGTGTCGAGAGGCGCCGTAGGTGAGACCTATAGCTCCCTATTTTGGAATGTAGGGCGCCATAAGGTAGCCGTATATAGTTTTTTTTAAATTTTCTTCTGTTTTATGGGTTGCCCTGCATCATATTGTAGGGCGCCGTGTATACAATTTTTTTAAGAAATTTCTTCTATTTTATTAACACACCTTATTCAGCTTACACAGTTGCATTTTATACAGTAGATCAAATCCAGACATAATAAATAAATATCAGGGTTCTAATCCAAAGTCATTGTGGTGGAGAAATACAAATTAAAATTCTTCAAGAGTTAGACGTATATATCTAGCTGAACCAAGTCCTTGTTGCAGCGAAACACAAAAGTCATTGTCATTTACTAAGCAAATATCATTGTACATTTGTTTCAGAGTAACACAATTCATCAATCTAAATAACCCTATACAAGTCGAAATGAAGGGTTGCAACTATATATATTTACCTTGAAGAAATAAGCATTATCTACAAATTAAGAAGACGTTTGGCTAACAAATCTTGTATCAAATCAATATCACCAGCCATATAAGCATCTTCATTATAAAAAATCTAAAAATTAAAATTTGAAAACAATTATTAGAACAATCCAAATTCATCAAACAAAACGGTTAACTCATCAATATTTGATAAATTACATAATACCTCTTCTAAATCTATAGTCAATCCGCTCTGAATGATACTATACATGTAACTGATGACATAATACCCACTCTCAGTACTGCCTGATTGTCGAGGGCACTAAAGATAAAAAACATATTGTCAAAACGTATAAAGGGATAAAACGACTTTCAATGAAAGAACTTAAAGTCAAAGTACTTACTTTTGGATAAAACTACTTTGTGTTTGTATTTCTACCTTCACGTTTACCGCCCATTATTTGGTATGTTTTGAGTGCACTGCGATTGAATTGACAATAGTTACATATGAAAAACATTTCTAAACATTGTTAAAAACAATAATTTAGAAATAGAAAAACTTACGTATCAAAAATGTATTTTTGCTCATACCCAGCCTTTCTGCCAGACAACGGATCACACTAATACATAGTATTCATGAGGGGCCAGACAACACAGAGACTCCAATGATGACTGCAACAACACATATAAATGAAAATGAAGTTAGCAAAACAAGTTAATTATTACCAATTAGGATAAATGTGTTAAAGGGGTAACTATAACTCCATACCTTTCAATTGATGGTGCTAGGTAACACATCCTTGGATTAACGTCCGCTTGTAATATGCTCCAAACGTAATGCACATGACGTTCTATAGTACTGTAACTCTGCATTTTTTTCGTAGGACATAAAAATCCATACAAATCACCTCTAGAAAAGTCGGCGCAAATACTGTGCAAGGTCCTATTAAAGAATTCAATACGAAAGGAAATAGTGAATTATATAAAACATAAAAAAATGACATCATTAATTGAAGATATGAATATAAAAGACTTACAAGATTGCAAACTGAATCCATGCTATATCGAGGTCGTCCAGAGATAGGAATTGTTTCACATCATCCTTGTCGATAATGAATTCATACGTTATATCACGACCAACAATCCCATTAACCATCTGCATGGTGACGGGTGTAAATTTTTCTCCTAGCAGCCGCAGCCGTGATAAGGATGGGAATTTTGCAGCTATACAGATTATAAATATAATGCCGAAAAAAATTAAGTAACATCATAAGGTGGCTACTACCTCGTGAGGTGTTATAAGTGTAGAAATGAGATTTTTTGGCCAAAGAATGAAGCAACCCTTGGATAGGCCTAAATGGAGCACATCTCTATCAGGGACTGGGACATCAAAACCTTCCTCACCATCTTCAATACCAGTAACCTATATGCGAGACAAGCTATCCAGAATTGGCATAGAATGGTGCATAGTGTAACACTCCTTATTTTCATCTATAATCATCATATTAGATCACTATTGAACCATTTTAGGGCCTTGGATAACTTAAGTTGACCAAAGAAGTGAAAATAAGAATTTCAAAACGGAGTTACTGTTCATTTGGTCAATTTCCAGATTTCTGGCCCAATTTTGAAAAATCATAACTAATTCTAGAAAAATCGAATTGAGTGGTTCAAATTTCTATTTGAAACTTATGAAGTTCTCTACAGGGGAAAAATACCCATTGGTTCCAAAGCTTGCCCATATGATACAGTTTATTCCGTGAAATTTACTGTTCATTTGGTAACTTTCAAGTTTTCCATATTTTTCTCTTAACTTTGGAAAATCATAACTCCTTATCTACACATCCAAATTGAACAATTAGCTCATTTCAAAGCTTAGAACGTGTAGTTTTTGATGGTAAAGTTTCAAGTCATTCGGAGTTCTTTTCTATTTTTCATCTCTATTCCAAAAACAGGGCAGATTCTTGGTTTTGGAACTCTTCACTTAACACTTTAGCTTTTCTTTAAAAATTTTCCAAGCCTCTTTTTAGATAGGTTTTATCCTCTTGCAATGCATGATAAATTCCTTAACATCCCTTAGCATTTAAACCCTTACTCATGTGTGCGTCATCATATATCCACTTACTAACCAAGTAGAGGTTTATAATTACATAACTACAACAATTCTCAAACATAACTATATATAAATTTCCACAAGCAAGAACATGATAATATGCCATCTTCAATCACCATAAACCTTGATCTTACCCTTGCTTACGCCTGTACCTAAAATGGTTAGTTGGGGAGGGTGAGATTTCAAAGAAATCCCAGTAGCAAACACTCTAATAATACATCTCCATGCATGATTATTAAACCAAAACATTTATTCCATTTAACAGGAACAATCAATCATGTATTCATCAAGCCAAGGCAATCATTCCATAACAATCATCATGCTTTCACACAATCAAAGTTTCATACAACAAACATGGCATTTAACACACATATATAATCAATACAAGGTAGATGCCAAAGTTAGAAGTGTTGCTACCTTGTCCTCTTAATTCCTCTTGAACTTGAAGGTCTCTTGAATAACTTTCCAAATGTGCTCTTGGGTATTTCAACTTCATAAACATGATTCAAGAGCATATCTATCATTCTCATATCATTATCCATACAAGAAATCACAAAAACGCACTAAAATCCTTTCTTGCACTTTAAAGTCTCTTAACACTTTGAAACTTGTTCTTATGATTTCAAATGCTTCCCAAATCCTTTTCTCACTTATACCCTACACAAAACCTCATTTTAAAGCCATTGGAAGCATTAAAATCATCAAAATCCAGCTCCTTCCCCACCATCACAGATCTGGACGAAAAATAGAACACAAGCACATACTTGTGATTTTTAACTTCTAACCTTATCCACTTGCATAAACAGAATCCTAATCCATTGTTTATGCATTATTTAATCCAAGAAAACATTTTCCTCACATAAACCCTAACTTTCTAGCCACCAAAAGAAAGCTTAAACCAAAAATCTAAACCATGGAATAGGTAGAAGAGATCACAAGGATCAAGAATATGTGCTTGATTGAATGGTAAGTCCTCTTACCTTGTATATTGTTAGCTCTTGTTCTTCCTTCTCAACCTTGTTAATGGCATCTTCTTTGCTTCTTGAGGGAGAGAAAATGACAACATAAATGGCTAGGAAAGAGAAAGATTTCTGCTTATATTAATCCTTGCAAAAAGAATGGATGGCTAGGATTGCTTCTTGGATTAATGAACTTGATCTAATGGCTTGAATCTTACCAACACTTAAACCATGTGCTTGGCTCTTATTGGTTGCCATAAAGGTGTCATTATGGCCTGCACATGGGCTGAAAAAAAAAATCTGACTTAGCTTATCCCTTAACAATGACATGTACGGCCAAGATTGATTCTTGATTCGCAAGCTTGATCTAACGGATGATATCTTACTACTTTACTGACACTTGCTCTCTTCTCATTGGTTGGTAAAAAGTTACAATAATGAAGTTAATAATGAGGGTAATTGGCTTCTAGAAGTTTGGTTACGCTAACCAAACCGATTACCTTTCGGTTACTTCTACCGATTACACATTTTACCGGTAAACATAACTTTATTCCAGTAAATCTTTTTCTACTTTTCTGGAGATGTTTGTGACACTCCTTAACTTACCCCTTAGCTTCATTACTTAGTGAATTAGAATCAAAAGGAAGCCTCATTACGATCAAAGGGTCCAAAAGTTTCAATTTGAAAACTTTCAAGTTTGTGAAAGTTACTATTCACTGGTTTTAGGATCAACTTTGAAAATTCATAACTAATTGTAGAAAAATCAAAATTGAGTGCTTCCAATTTCTATTTGAAGCTTGTAAGTTCCTTTATAAGGGAAAACTACTCATTGAGTCATTTACTTTCCCAAATGATACAGTTTAATTCGTGAAAAAGTACTGTTCATTTGGTCATTTTTCTATTTTCCCAGATTTTTCAGTGATTTTCTTCAATCTTTGGAACATCATAACTTT
>JANTPZ010106011.1:0-19612 GCA_025593235.1 Vachellia pachyceras
ACAACTATATCCAGTGATGAGTCAGCAATTTCCGTTTAGAGAGACTAACGGCGTTAAGTCTGAAGGACTAAAAGTGTACTTTTTAAATTTAAAGGACTAAAGTGAAATCTGACGCAAACATAAAGAACTAAAAGTATACTTTAACATTTTTTAAAGGAACATACATTTTTCTTTTATGGGAATGCACAAAGATTTTGCCTGATATTTTATTTTATACAATTTTGGGCTTACTAGACCTGAAGACCAAGGAATTGGTTTCATTCTATGTACTACCTTCAGTATTTTTTAAAAAATAATGATTAATTCCCTCACACTGTATACTTCTTGAAGGGGTTTTAGTGCTGCTCATGAGGGCATCTCCATATATTGTCAGGGATTGAGTACCTAACCAGATGTTTGAGAAACCCAGCTAAGTGTCAACTATGTCACGCCTCATGATTTACTACATTCTATTTTTAATATAAAAGTAATTAAATCTTTTTAGAAAAACTAAGGAAGTTAAATAACAATTTACAGTATTTATCCATTAAAAGCCTTTCAAAAAAATCACAAATTCAATTCAATATCCTGAAATCGCAAATATCTCCAGCATACAAGTAGCTTTTTACTTTCAAGTGCATTCGCTGCAACGCATTTACCATTCGGAAAACATTTAAAAAAAAAGGTTAGGGACGTATGGGTCATTTGACAAAATTTGTAAATTTATTTTGGTACATGCATTGAATTCTGGGTATTGCATTGGGTTTTCGATATTTTGAAGGCATATTATTGAAATTTTCTTAAAACAATAGGTATGAGGATGGAAAGTAGTAGTAGTAATTAATAAGTAAGGACCCGTTCAGGTGGTTTTAAGTTTTTAGTTTTAAAATGTAATTTTAAAAATGAAACGTGTTCGATTTAAATTGTGTTGAGTTAGTTTTTAATCTTATTTCAAAATAGATTTTATCCAAATTTGAAAACCATAAAAAAAGGTTTTAGGATTTTAATTTTGTTTTAACAAATTTATTATGCTTCCGGACAACCTTTCTCATTCCCTCTTTGACCTCTCTCACTCAACCGTCGTAGCACCAATTCGTCTTTCCAACGGATTGGGCGGTGATGGCAAATGATTGGACTAGACGCGCAAGATTTGGACGACGAGCAACCTGGTTGTGAACGGAATGTCACGGGATGGCCGGTGAGCAACCTGGAACGCAAAGGGGTCGACTGGGGCGGCGTGGGACATGTGGAACTGGACTTGGGATGACAGTAGGCGATTTGGATGAGACCGACGGCAGGCGAATCACGAATGGTGGAGGAACTCACCAATTGCACAATGATGCGGGACGAATTGGAACGATGATGTCGTGGGCGAAAGGTGCAACCTAACGCGAAGGAAAACATGAGGGCAACCTGGTGTCATGGTCCAATCTTGAGGTTCCTAGAATTCTCTAGAAATCCCTTGAAAACACTTGTAAATACTAGGATATTCTAGAATTCTCCACACAATTTTCACATGTGTAAATATCTAGCATAAATATCTAGATATTTTAGGAGAGGATTCTGGAAGGTCGATATTGGCCGTCGGATCGAATCGATCTTCACCGTCCATTGAGGAGGTGGAGTAGTATAAACACCCCAAGGGGTTGAGTTGTAATCACCAAGCAATTCAAAGCATTCAAACATTCTCCCAAGTTCCCCATCTCTCTCTAGACTTCCTTAGTTCTCACAACTAAGTTAAGTCTTGGAAAGGCTTACTAGCAGGTTCCAGAGCTTGAGTTGAGCCAAGCCTGCTAGGCCGCACGGAGCTTTCATCAAGTAAATACTAAGCCCGTGACAATTGGTATCAGAGCTAGGTTCTACACAAGTTCCAGGTTTGAGGTTTGAGAGAAAGAGATGGCTTCAACTACGACCGACGTGGCTCCCTAACAAGGTGCTGGGAAGAAGGCCAAGGATTAGACCACTAAGGAGTGGTTGCTGCATTGGAGGAAAGGGTGGTTTTGGTGGAAACCACCACATTCAACTTAGAGGATAAGGTTGGAGATGCTGTCCAACGCATCGAAGGGCTCGAGTCCGGGAGGATGAGCTAAAGTCAGAGATGCAAGACGCCCTTTAAGCAATGGCAAAAGGGTGGTCTGAGGAGGTGGAAACCCTCAAGGTCGAGAACGCTGCGTTACGGTCACAAGTGGAGGAGCTTGTAACGCAAGTGAAGACTTGCATGGCCGCGGTGCCCAACGTAGGAGCTGGCCAAGTGCCTTCCTCTTCAAAGTCGAATGTCCCCAAGCCTTCTTACTTTGGTGGAGCAAGGAACGCGAGGGAGATAGACAACTTCCTTTGGGGACTAGAAGCTTACTTCGGCGCAATGGGCATAACCGAGGAATCACTCAAGGTAAGCCACTCTTCCCTCTTCCTCAAGGATATTGCTCTTGTGTGGTGGCGTCGCAGGTGTGACGATGTCAAAAGGGGTCTGAACCGATGCAGACTTGGGATGAGTTCAAGAAAGGCCTAAGAAGTAGTTCTACCCTGAAGACGCTGAGCATGAGGCTGGAGTCAAACTCCGCCGCCTCCAGCACAAGGAAGGGCACATTCGAGAATATGTCAAGGAGTTCCAAGAACTACTCTTGGAGATTTCTGACATGAGTGAGAAGGATGCCCTCTTTACCTTCATGGATGGATTATGTGGCTGGGCAAAGACAGAGCTCAAGAGGCGGGGCGTTCAAGATCTGGCTTCCGCCATTGCCGCTGCAGAATCCTTAGTTAAATTCAAGAAGGAGTCATCCTAGGGACTGATCAAGAAGAGTACCTACAATGGCAAAGGTGGGGGAGAACGCGATCATGGCCCCAGGAAGGACAAGACAGTTCGCTTCCATGACAAGGGTCCATCAAAGAAGGAAGATGCTCCCCGTAAGATCTCATGTTTCCTTTGCAATGGTTCGCATCGGGTCGATAAGTGTCCGAATAAGGGGAAACTCGCCTCTCTCGTTATGGACAATGAGAAGAAGGAAGAGTCCCAACTTATCTCCATGACCTGTATTGGGGCCCTGGAGAAAAGAAGCAAGGAGCCTCAGCGGGGACGCATGTATGTCTAGGTCCACATTAACAATAAGCCCTTGTCAGCCATGATAGACACTGGAGCAGACTTTGTCTACATGGCCAAGAAAGTGGCTGAGGAGATTGGCCTTCCTTATACTCAAGAGAAAGGTTATTTCAAAGGGGTGAATGCAAGAAGCCTCCCCATCTATGGAGTTGCTCGGGATACTTCCATCCAGATCCAGTAATGGCAACGGAAGGCTGATATCATAGTTGCCCCGTTGGACGATAAGAAGCTCTATATTGGGATAGACTTCATTGATAAGGCTAAGATCGTCCTTAAGTCCTTCTCGGACTCTATGTACATCCAGGAGGGTAAGCGCATGTACTATGTTCCAATCAAACGGCAGTTTGATTAGAAGAATATAATCTCTACCCTCCAGTTCTCTAAGGGTCTCAAGAGACAGGAGACCACTTACTTGGCTACCCTGAAGATGGAAGAAGTGGTCAAGGATGCTCCCATACCAAAGGCAGTTCAAGAAGCCCTTAAGGAGTTCAAGGACATCATGCCAGCTGAGCTGCCCAAAAATCTCCCTCCAAAAAGAGAGGTCGACCATGCTATAGAGCTGGAATTAGGAGTTAAACCACAGGCCTTCGCTCCATATCGCATGGCACCTCCAGAATTAGAGGAACTGAGGAGACAGTTGAAGGAGCTTCTTGATGCAGGGTATATTCGTCCCTCTAAGTCCCTGTATGGTGCACCGATTCTCTTTCAAAAGAAGCATGATGGTTCACTTCGACTATGCATAGATTATCGGGCTCTTAACAAGATCACCATCAAGAACAAGTATCCAATCCCTCAGATCGATGATCTTTTCAATCAACTTGGAGATGCAAGATACTTCACTAATCTCGATTTGAGGAGTGGATACTACCAGGTCCGCATAGCCGAAGGAGACCAGCCAAAGACAACATGCGTTACGCACTATGGATCATATTAATTTCTTGTCATGCCCTTTGGCCTCACCAACGCACCGGCAACCTTTTACACTTTAATGAATAAGGTACTTGCTCTCTACCTCGATCATTTCATGTTAGTTTATCTTGATGATATTGTCATCTATAGCAAGACCTTGCAGGAGCATGTAGGACACTTGAGTCTAGTGTTCTCCATATTGAGGGACCATCAACTCTACGTCAAGAAGGAGAAGTGCTCCTTCGCCCAAGAAGAAGTGCCATTCTTGGGACATATAATTGGCAAGGGAAAACTACGCATGGATTCGGCCAAACGGCAAGCCATTCTTGAGTGGAAGCCTCCCACAAAGGTCACTGAGTTAAGATCTTTTCTTGGCTTGGTGAACTACTATCGTCGGTTCCTCTAAGGCTATTTTGATGTGGCCACTCCACTCACTGATTTGTTGAAGAAAAAGCAAGCATGGAACTGGAGTCCCAAGTGCCAACATGCCTTCGAAGCTCTAAAGAGAGCTGTAACTGAAGAACCTGTACTAGTTTTGCCTGACCTGAACAAATCCTTTGAGCTACACATTGATGCTTCTGACTTTGCTATTGGTGGGGTCTTGATGCAAGAAGGACACCCCATCGCCTTTGAAAGCTGGAAGCTGAATGATATAGAGAGGCGGTACATGGTACAGGAAAAAGAGATGACCGCGGTAGTCCATTGTCTTCGAACATGGAGACATTACTTACTCAGGAGCAAGTTTATAATCAAGACAGATAATGCGGAATTTGAGTACAAGCCAGGCAAGGCTAACCTGGTAGCTGATGCCTTGAGCCGCAAAAGCACCCTTGCCAGCATCTGTTGTCCTCAGAGTAGCTTAAGGGAGCGTATCAAGGATGGGTTGATGCATGACAAGATAGCCCAATCCATCCTTAGCCTCGTGGAGGAAGGCAAGACTCGAAGATTTTGGGTTGAGGATGGACTCTTACTCACAAAAGGCCAACGCATCTATGTACCTTCTCATGACAACCTTCGAAGAGAGGTGTTGAAGGAGTGTCATGATAGCAAGTGGGCGGTCATCCTGGTCTACACCGCACGCTGGCTCTAGTAGGAGACTTCAACTATTGGCCTCAGTTGAAAGCAGATGTCGAGGCCTATGTAAAGACTTGTCTTGTGTGCCAACAGGACAAGGTGGAACAGGCACCACCAGCCGGACTACTACAGCCTCTCCCCATTCCAGAAGGTCCTTGGGGAGCATTTCTATGGATTTCATCGTGGGCCTCCCAACGAGTATGCCACCTTCGTCCCCACTCCCAAGAAATGTTCGGATGAGCAAACAGCCCAATTGTTCTTTAAGCATGTGGTCAAGTATTGGGAGCTACCACGTTCTATAGTTAGTGACTGAGATACTCACTTCACTGGGTGGTTCTGGATGGAGTTGTTCAAACTTATGGGTTTTGAGCTTAACTTCTCCACCAGCTTTCATCCTCAAAGTGATGGTCAGACCGAGAGGGTGAACACCCTTCTAGAACTCTATCTGAGGCACTATGTGAGTGCCAATCACCGAGATTGGGCAAAGTTGCTGGATGTAGCCTAATTCTCGTACAACCTCCAGAGGAGCAAGTCCACCGGACGAAGTCCATTCGAAGCCGTCATGGGACAACAACCCTTAACCCCCAGCGCAATTGCCACTGGTTATAAGGGTCCAAGTCCTCCTGCGTACAAGTTCGCAAAGGACTGGAATGATCAAGCGGACATTGCCCGAACCTACTTGGAGAAAGCCTCCAAGAAGATGAAGAAGTGGGCTGACAAGAAGAGACGCCCAAGGGAGTTTCAAGTCGGGGACCTCGTCCTTGTCAAGATGTACTCCCATGCGAGGTTGGAAGGTAGGCACAGGGGTCTCCTCCGGAGATATGAAGGACCTTTCCCTATTCTTAAGAAAGTAGGGACCAAGGCCTACAAAGTCGAGCTGCCTGCCGGAATCAAATATCACCCCGTCTTCCATGTAAGTCTACTCAAGCCTTATCATGGAGATCCATCAGATCCGGACAGAGGCATCTCCCAGAGAGCACTAATGAGCATCAAGATCCAACATGAAAGCAGGTTGAAGAGATACTTGCTTATCGAAAGGTGCGTCGGTCTAACCAGCCTCTAGTTCATGAACTTCTTGTTAAGTGGAAGGGACTGCCTGAAAGTGAAGCAAGCTGGGAAGCCACTTCACATTTGTGGCAATTCCGGGACCAGATCTAGGCATACGAGGTCAAGAAGGCAATGAGGACGTCGCCGTATTAGGTGGGGGAGGATGTCATGGTCCAATCTAGGGGTTCCTAGAATTCTCTAGAAATCCCTTGAAACCACTTGTAAATACTAGGATATTCTAGAATTCTCCACACACTTTTCACATGTGCAAATATCTAGCATAAATATCTAGATATTTTAGGAGAGGATTCTGGAAGGTCGATATTGGCCGTCGGATCGAATTGATCTCCACCGTCCATTGAGGAGGTGGAGTAGTATAAATACCCCCAAGGGGTTAAGTTGTAATCACCAAGCAATTCAAAGCATTCAAGCATTCTCCCAAGTTCTCCATCTCTCTCTAGACTTCCTTAGTTCTCACAACTAAGTTAAGTCTTGGAAAGGCTTACTAGCAGGTTCCAGAGCTTGAGTTGAGCCAAGCCTGCTAGGCCGCACGGAGCTTTCATCAAGTAAATACTAAGCCCGTGACACTAGGCATGAATTGAGGAGCAAGATTTGGATGCAGACCTACCTTATCTATTTCTATTTTACAACACATTTTTAAAATTGAAAACCAAATAAACCTAAAACAAAAAATTAAAAACAAAAACTAGTTTCAATTTTTAAAAATTTGAAACTTAAAACTCAAAACCATTCCAAACTGGGCCTAATGTATTTATTTTAAGAATACTGTGATATAGGAGAAATTCTTATATGCACTAACCACTGAGCGATTATGTCATTTATACACCCCAATCCAGAATTTAGAGTTGCTTTTCTGTGAGATGTACATATCTCCTAAAATTTATCTCTCCCACCTTTATTTTTCCTTTCTAACAACATTTTCAAGGCAAAGTATGACCCACGGAAGGCAATGAAACATTTCGATTGAAGATAACACAGATATATATACATATATAAGAATTTCTCATGATTATAGTTGGATAAAATGACACTAAAAAATTTTGAATCAATAAAACTAAAGCTCAGCCTTCTAAAATTTGAAAATTTGTAAGAATCATAGAATGCAGAAATTTATTTGATATAATCGAGTGGAAAAATCTGATTGGAACACTCAACTCATTAATGCTTCACTAAGTTGGATCATTGTATTTAATATATAAAAGATTTCTGTTTTTTGAGGTGGCTTAGTAGAGATCAATTTAATTTTTATATTTATTAGTAATTTTCTCATAGAGAGTCAATTTGAGGATTCCAATTTCCAGGAGTAGTATTAAAAGTAATAGAATTTGATATAAGAAATAAGAGAATAAGAGAAGAGAGAATGGAAGAGCAATGGGGAAGTAATTCTCATTCACTTTCTATATTTTATCTGTCCACAATGTTCTACACATGACCTCTATTTATAGGCCTTCAAGGGTGACCACCAAAGGTCATGTACAATAAATAGTACATTTAATACATATGAATATACATTGTGACTTTTCGTATCGTTCATGAATCTGACTGTACGGTAATAATGATGTGGGAAGTGAAGAGTCAATGGACATCCACATAATTAATATATTTATAACACTCCCCCTTGGATGTCCATTATGAATGTGCCTCATTAAAAACTTTAACTAGGAAAAACCCAGTGGGACAAAAATCTAGCCAAAGAAAAGAGTACACCATTCATTGATACACCGTCCAGAGCTGCCTCATTAAAAACCTTTATAGGAAAACCCAGTGGGACAAAACCTAGACAAGGGAAAAAGAGTACAGCGTGTATCGACTCCCCCTTATGATGGCATCACTTGAGATCTCTGAGTTTGCAAAAGCTGATGACATGTACAAGCTTTTGAAAGATTGCACCTAAAAGAGATTTGGTGAATAAATCTGTAAGATTTTCATTGGAACGGATACGTTGGATATCAATTTCACCATTCCTTTGAAGATCACGGGTGAAGAAGAATTTCCATGAAATATACTTTGTTCGATCATTCTTGATGTACCCTTCCTTTAGTGGGGCAATACATGCAACATTATCCTTATAGAGGATTGTTGAGATCATCTTTCCTGAAGATAAACCACGAGGTGTTGGTATGTGATGTATTATTGACCTCAACCAAACACATTCTCAACTTGCTTCATGGATTGCTAAAATTTCAGCATGGTTAGATGATGTAGCTGATATAGACTGCTTCATAGATCGCCATGAAATAGATGCACCTCCACATGTAAACATATAGCCAGTTTATGATTTACCATCATGTGGATCAGACAAAAATCCAGCGTTTGCATAACCAACCAGTTCGTGCTTGGATTTATTTGAGTAGAATATCCCCATATCCATAGTGCCTCTAAGATAACGGAGAATATGTTTCACTCCGTTCCAATATTTTTGTATTAGTGAAGAACTATATCTTGCTAATAAATTAACAGTAAATGATATATCAGGATGTGTGTGATTAGCAAGATACATTAGTGCCCCAATAGCACTAAGATATGGTACTTCTGGACCAAGTAGTTCTTCATTACCTTCTTCACTAATTACTTAAGGTTTGAATGGGTCTTTATCAGGTTGCAAAAACCTCACAACCATTGGAGTACATAATGGATGTGATTTATCCATATAAAAACGTTATAGGATCTTTTTTGTATAAGTTTCTTGATATACAAAGATCCTATCTTTTATGTACTCAATATGTAATCCAAGACAAAATTTCGTTCTTCCTAAGTCTTTCATTTCAAATTCTTTTTTCAAACAATTAATTGCCTTTTGTAACTCTTCAGGAGTTCCAATGACGTTGATGTCATCAACATAAACAGCAATTATGGCAAACTCAATTTCAGATCTTTTCATAACGATGCATAGGTATATAGGATCATTTATATATCATTCTTTCAACAAATATTCATTAAGACGATTATACCACATGCGCCCTGATTGTTTCAGGCTATACATGGATTTATTCAACTTGATTAAGTATTGTTCTCAAGAACTAGAATTCGATGTTTCCGGCTCTTTAAGTCCTTCAGGGATTTATGCTTCTGGCACTTTTAGTCATTCAATGATTTGTGCTTCTGGCACTTTTAGTCCTTCAGGGATTTACGCTTCTGGCACTTTTATTCCTTCAAGGATTTGTGCTTCCGGCACTTTTAGTCCTTCAGTGATTTGTGCTTCTGGCACTTTTAGTCCTACCTTAATGACATCTTTCCATAAGGGCCAATCTTTTCTCAATTGGCATTCACTAATGGATTTTGGCTCATGATCCTCGTTATTATTATTCATTACATCATATGCTATATTATAAGTAAAGATGTCGTAAACGTTGACTTCATTTTGGTCCTATCGGTTCCATTCATAACATAATTTATTGAGATCTCATTTTTTCACATATGTCAGGTACCTTTGTCTCTTCTGGGACTACCACATTCTCTTCTGGAGATGACTCTTCTGGAGTTATTATCTTTTCTTGATTATCCTCGATTTGACCATCTATATTTTTAGCTCCTTTTCTTTTTCGATTATTTTTTATCTTTAGAACCAATTTACCTTCCACGCTTCAGGCATGATTTGGATTCATTCATAATAGTTTATCCTTCAGGGACATTAATTCTGATAAGCGCATTGGCAGTTAGGACATCTGACTTTGTTACTCTTTTTGGATCAGTAAATGCTCCTGGCATTTGATTAGCTAAATTCTGTAAATGAATTATCCTTTAAACTTCCAGTTCATATTGTTTTATCCGAGGATCAAAATGAGCCAACGATAATTCATTCCATCTAATATCTTCACCCAACTGCTTATTTTCTCCCCCTGATGCTGATGAAATTAATTCATCAAATGACACTTGGCAAACCATGCCAAAATATATCCATTTGGTTTTAGATGTACATTATTACACACCCAAATTTAGAAAATATTAGGTTCTTGATCAAAAACCTTTGCAAGGGGAAAATCTTTCGATAATTTATTGGCCTCATGCGAATTAACAGTGCTGCATAGAAAATGGCTAAGCAGAATATAGGAGATTATATCTCGTGTAAAAAAGGTTGCAACCATTTAACTAATCATTCTGCCAGCCCATTTTGCTTGTGAACATGAATTACAATATGTTTAACATCAAGTCCAAGGGACATGCAATCCTCATTAAGGCTATTGTAAGTAAATTCATTAGCACTATCAAGATATCATTTTGTAATCGGATAATCAAAATAATATACTCTTAACAATTCATTGAGTAAAGAATCTTGCAAACTTCAGGTTGCAAGAAGATAATAAACAAACGTGAGACCATTTAGTTGATGCATCAATTAAAATCATTTGGTAACTAAATGGTTCACATTTGGGTTTATCGTTCCATAAATATATTCCTGTATCCGTTTTGAGAATGTGAGAGGATCACATTGTATTTAACTTTGAGGGCTTAATAATATATTTCCCCTTGGAACAAGCAGCATATGAGAAATAGTGGTATCTATTGATACTTCAGGGTATATCCACATTTATTCTCAATCATTTCTCGCATCGTAATTGAACCAGGATGGTCTAACCAGTCATGACCAACATTGATAAACTTCTTGTTTACATTTAAAAACTGATGGTTTGCATTAATTAGTAAACTTCTGGCTTACTATCTCATGATATACATTAAATTCATCAGTAAACTGCTGGTTTACTAATGCATATTAAGCATTAATTTCATCGGTATCAGTAAACTTCTGGTTTACTATCATATGCTTTAAAATATGCTTATATACAAAGGCAGAGAAAAATGGAGGAAATGTAAGAACAAATAGATATAAAACCAACAATAAAATAAATAAGGTTAATAGTGGAAGAATGTACATGCATATGCACACACATATATAATTATATAAGTTATATATTTATATACTTATAGTGCCATAAGTATAACAATAATTAAATAAATATAGCTTCTGGCTATTTTATGTAAGTAAAATATATGGCATTCACCATACGATATTAAAATAAGAGATCAAACTTATATAACTTCTACTTCCATTTGGTATCCATTTCTACGGATATTATGAAACTTAATAAGTTTCTTATAAATGGGCTCTTCTGGAGCTTCCAATGCATATCCAATGTGTTGATTATGCACACATATTACCTTTTTATATGGTTCTTATTAATTCTTCTCCACTTCAGGTGAAGTTTAAAACCATTATGATTCTAACCACGCCGACGCCCACAATTCTAGCCACGTCTACATCCTCGTCCATATCCACAGTCATAAACATATTTGTTAGATACTACATTCTCTTATGGGAATGGATTCGAACCAGTTGGACGGGATTCGTGACTTCTTTTTTTTTAATAAAAGCTCGCTATTTTTTTAGCTACAAAGAGGTAAGAAATTAACTCAGCATATTTCTTAAAACCTTTTTCACAATATTACTACTTCAGGAGCAATTTGGATGAGCTTTTTGGAAGGATAACCATCTTCAAGTGGTCATATATTTCCTTCACATTGATCCAAAGAAAAATGGATCTTTGCAGTAGTTGCAAATTTAAATTTACCAATCATAATTTAGATTAAGGTAATAAAGGAAATTCTTAGAATATGAAATGCAATATAACAATACAAATGATAAAAGAAAACTTATGTTGATAGTTAATCTCATGCGTTCAAGACAATTAAAATTAAAAACTATGGCTTCTGGCCATTTTTATTCTCATGGCTTAAGGCCAATCAATCAGATTAGGATGAGAAATTAATGCCATATAATTTCATAATAGAAAATTAAGGCTATGCGGCTTCTGACCATTTAATAATATAAAGAATAAAAGTTATATAGCTTCTGGCTATATAATCTCATAATAGAAAATTAAGATAGAAAATAAAATTTTATGCCTTTTATCTTTAGGATAAAAGTTGTATATGGCTTTCTGGTCATATATCATATAATCAAATGAATATGGTTTTGGCCATATTAAAAAGAAATCTGACTTCTGGCAATTTATCAACAGGATAAAAGTTGTATATGACTTCCGGCCATAAGATAAAATATAAAAATACATATGGCTTCTGGCCATATAGCGTGGAATCAAAGGAATATAGCTTATGGCTATAAAATCTCAAAATTAAATAATTAAAGAAATATGGCCTCCAGTCATATTATAACAAAATCAGAAATAAAAGAAATATAACTTTTGGCCTTTTATCTTCAGGATAAAAGTTGTATATGGCTTCTGGCCATAAGATAGAATGTAAAATGTATATGACTTCTGATTATATACCATAGAATCAAATGAATATGACTTCTGGCCATATTAAAAGAAATATGACTTCTGGTCATATTATATTAAAATCAGTGATGCGGCCTTGTCGTGGGGCTATCAAATAAAACTAAGCTAGAATGCAATATAATGGCACTAACCTAGGTCGATCTCTACGTGAAACCTATTTTAAATTACTAATAATCAAGCGCAAATAACAAATTAACCAAGAAATATCAAATACTTTTTTTTTAATTAAACTAAACGAATTACTTCAAATTCTATAAAACGAATGTCCTAGGTGATTGAATCCATTAACCTTCCTCGCCCAATTTTAAAGTTGAGTTCTCTTTTTAACTAAGCACAAGGACTAGTAAGGACCCTTACTTATCAATATTCCTAACTTTTTAAAATAATCTAAACCTAGACTCAATTAATCAATTAAGAATATCTTCAGTGCTTAGCTCGTGTTAGATCAATAAAAGATCCTCTTTACCTCCAATTAATTCCTAGAACCCTAGCAAATCAATTGATTTTAAGAGAATAAAGGAAAGCAATCGAATAACAAAAGTAGTGCTATAGTTCAATTACAATCCAAAGTACCAATCTAACACAAGTATCACAATCCATATTACATTAACCGATCATAATCATCTTATATATATATAAATCATAAACTCTAGCCAGCTAGAATTATAATCTACACATATAGATTGGAAAGTGAAATTAAAATTAAAGAACTCCCTTAATTGCTCAAGAACTCTGGTTAGCTTCTTCATCACCGTCGGACAACGAAATTAGCCACTCATTGTTGGAAAATCATCTTCATCGTTGCACTAAAATTCCATGGCTAGCTGTTGGAGGAAAACAGATGAAGAGACGAAACCTCTCCAGGCGTGATCTTCGTCCACCCCCTCCTTCTCGGTTCAGGCAGTGGCGTACTTATAGTCTTTGAAGGGTTATGTGAATGAATAGAGATGTGAAGACAGCTGGAGGTGGGGAAATGGTTCTGCACGAGAATGGTGATGCTGTCTGGTGGTTCTCGCTGATCGAGAGGAATGGAGAATAATAATCTCCAGCTTCGTATGCGTGTCCCTATAATGGAACTGATGATTCAAAATAAATAATTGCTCCTGGTGTCGCTCCCTGTGTGTGTGAAGTCTGTCCCTCTCGTGCTTGGAATGGAGGTAATGGAATACGAGGTGGCGTGGACCAAGTGCAGTAAGGGATAACGAATAATAATGGGAGGTGGCTGTATGGATTGGAATTAATGGAGTTGATGTCTGCGGCCTCCTCTCTGGTGCAAGATGAACATGGAGAATCAATTTGCTCCGGGTGCTGTCCGAGAATGATAAGGGAATGGCGTGGATGAAGGTGGTGAAATGATGGATGTGGCCCGCTCCTGTGTGTGGCTGGAGGTGTTATGGAATTAATGGATTATTAAAGGGAAGTGGTTTTGTGATGGAAAGCAGCTCGTGGGTCCCTGGAGGAATATGGAATGAGGTATTTAATAGATGAATGAAGATAGGTTATGTGTATGCATGTATGGAAGGATGGAGGAAGTCTGGAGGTGGATGAATTATTATGGGTCCCGCGTCATGAAAGGAAGGAATGGAATAAATGGGATTGATGGATTATGTGCTTGTGGCCCCATTTATGGAATGGTTCGTGCTGTCCGAATAGAATTAATGGATGGCCTATGAATGAATGAGAGAATGGAATAGTGGAGATGGATAAAAAGAATTGATGATAATGGAAGAATGAGATGGCTCGTGTGTGTGGCTGTAATGATTGTTTGCCAAGATGGAACCAAATGGTGTTTGTAATGATGGTTTGGAGAATAAATATATATAAGGTTTGCAAATCCAAAACTTTTGATCCCAATTTCTTCCATAGTACCTACAATGAAAATTGAATCAAGTAGCATCAAATATTCTAAGATCAATTATTTAACAAAATGATGAAAAGTATGACCATTGATCCATAATTAATTTTAATTTCACATAATTTGCCATTAATTAAATTTAATGCATTTGAACCCAATAAAAGCACAATAATAGGATCAAAATTCTCCCAAAATGATACAAATTCACTTGACAAAATATGATTAATTCAATCAGAAATAAAAGAAATATAACTTTTGACCTTTTATCTTCAGGATAAAAGTTGTATATGGCTTCTGGCCATAAGATAGAATGTAAAATGTATATGACTTCTGGTCATATACCATAGAATCAAATGAATATGGCTTCTGGATATATTAAAAGAAATATGACTTCTGGTCATATAATTTCTTAATATGAAATCAGATATATACATGACTTCTAGTCATATCAATAATATGTATAAAAACTTAAAATAAGAAAGTAATAATTATCTCCAATCTTAGCTATGGAACCCGATGATTAAAACAATCGGTAAAAGATTCACTTTAATTCCATATAGTGGCTAAGATTATCTCAGATATAATAATATTAAACAAATGCACAGTAAAAGAAAGTAGATGAAATCATTAAGGTAACTATGGGGAATCATACCTTTTGTCAAAGCAATCGTGCTGATAACGTGTTGTAAATATAAGAACTTTTGGGATAAGAAATAAGAGATCAAGAGAAGAGAAATATGAGAGGAAATGGGAGAGTAATTCTTATTCACTTTCTATATTTTGTCTGTCCACAATGTTCTACACATGACCTCTATTTATAGGCCTTCAAGGGTGATCACCAAAGGTCATGTACAATAAATAGTACATTTAATACATATAAATATATATTGTGACTTTTCGTATCGTTCATGAATCTGACTGTACGATAATAATGATGTGGGAAGTGAAGAGTCAATGGACATCCACATAATTAATATATTTATAACATTATGGATATATTTGCATATTTATTTGTTAAAGTAAAATAAAGTGAATGTCAAGGTACTTTGTTAAAAAATATTCGATTTCAAAAGTTGAAATTAGTTACTCGTAATAAATGTGTATTTATTTTTTTAAGATATTTTATTTAATTATTTATCTTAAAAATTATTCTCTCGGTCATCAAAATTCTCTTTAAAACATGCATTCAATAATAAGGTCATTAGAGGAAAAACTTATAAATTTACGAAATAAAGTAAATTAAACTCTTCTTTACTCAAAAGTAGGTTAACCTTTATTTGTTTTTTTTTTGTGTGACGAAATTTGAGTAACAGATTTGGGTTCTACCCAAGCCAAGGGTAAAGTGCTTAATCCAATATCATAGACCGAATCTAGAGGAATTGATTTGGGTGCTCATTAAATTGGTGAACACCTCTAACATGTTAGATCTAGATAGTTAACGGACGGACCGTTAGTCGTCTTGGATCCGCGTCAAAAATAATTTAACCGAATTAATGTAATATATCACCAATCCGGGTCGTGTTCACTTTGAGGAGCCAAAAAAATGAAATTAATTCCTAATAATTGAATGCGAGTAACTTAAACTGAAATTAAAATACTTCTTTTTGGTTTTTTTAATAAAAATAATTGAAATGAATTTTGATAAAAGAAATAGAAAATGAGACACACGAATAAACGATGATAATAATCAATTCTCCAATTTAACAACGTGGGCAATCATCACTTCAATAGATATGAGATTTAAAAATAATGAATTAAAGAATTATAATTAAGTTTTAATCCAACAATCGAATCACCTCGAATTGCCACAAAATATTTTTCAAACTTCCAATTTACTAACTGCTACCAGAATAATAAAGAGGAATTAAGGATAATAAAACCACTACTTAATTGTAACTCTTAAATTCAAATAATAGAATTAAAGCTAGCAAAAGATTATTTGATCCAAGATTCTAAGCCACCTAAAAAATCACAAAATGTTAACTCTGAAATCAATATAAACGTCATACCAGAATATTATAATTGAAATCAAAGTTAAATCAGCCCAATATCAATTGCTAAACAATAATTCAGTCACAATAATTTCCAAAATAAATTATATCAAACAATAGAAATTGTTCCAATAATTAGAAAAAATATCCTAAGACCTAGGAATTGTTAAACAATTATTGGATAGGAAATTAAAGTAATTAAAAACTCCTCTTTGAAGAATCAAGCTCCTGCCATTGTTGTTGAATTAGAGAATTAGAGGATTAGCCAAGCCTTGCCATCAAAAACTCTAAATTTCCAAAGGTTGCTGCCATCGGAATAGTGGAGAGCAGAGTCTCAACGTGAGTGGATGAATGATCATTCGATTGATATGCTATTTTAAACTCAGAATCTTAGATTTTCTAATTTAAACTCAAAATCTTTTAAAATTATATTGATAAATATATTTGATTTGAACTTATCTTTTGATCCCAATTTCTTCCAAAAAATACCCTTAATTGGTTTTAATTTCAAATAATAATCTTTAATCATAATTAAAGAATTATACTCAATAAGAGTCCAATAATAGCACAAAAATCCCCTAAAATGCTGTAAATTCACTTAATAAAATATAATTATTTCAATTCCCCCACACTTAGCCTTTTAATTTGCACTCCTGGGCAAAACTTTAGTAAAGAAGAATCCAAAAGAGATATTCAATGCAAGTAAACATAAATTCGACTAAGTATGAATGTGCAATTAACTCAAGCAACTTTTGTTGCTAATCAATTAACAATCATAGGATACTTCAATGCAAGGAAGCTAACACAGGAAATATAGCAAGATAAAGGAAGAGAAACATAATGGAGCTCACATAGGGTATAAGTGTTTCACTCAACTCTCAAATAGGGAAATTTTTCACTCAGTCCACCTAGATTAGTACCTACGATAAGCTTGTAAAGATTCTAATATTTTCACTACGTAACATACCTAAAACTTGTGATTAAGGGTACTTGAAGGGTTTTAATGTTGGAAATTAAGGCCAAATGAATGGAATAGACTAACAAGTGAAATACATAAGTAGTAAATAGGCAACTCAAAATGAGTTAAAGTATAATCATGAAAGATCATTAAATGTACAAATTTTGAACTTTATCTTTGCTCTTCAAACCACCACATGATGATTCATTCTAATTTTTTTGCAACTTATTTTCTCTATTTTTTTTGCCTTTTTTCTTTCTTTCTTTCTTCTTTTTTTTTTGCATCCAAACCCGGGAAGGCAAAGATATAGAAGGTCATGATATACATCTCAAAGTGAAATTTCAAATGTAACTCATGTAGAACACTTGTTAGAAGAAACGAATGAAATGAAAGTGAAGGTTCACAAGGTAACAAAGGGTAATAATTACTCCACCTTTATTGGAGGAATTATCTTATATTGTAGATATAAAAGATTCCCTTGTCTTAGTTCCCTAAAGTCTTTGTATTTTCAATTTTGCATCAACCTATCAGAATCGGCGTCAGAAAACATTCAGCACATAAAATTAGCTACCATCAAGACAGTTACTATTTTGTCGGATTGTATTGAGGATGACCTTCGATTGCTTATTCATAGAGATTGATAGGTTGTGTAACCGCGTTGTTAATTGAGAGGCAATAACTATGACCTATCAGTTGGCAAAGCTTTCCCATCGCTTAGATGTTTCATTTTGTATGTTTAACCAACCGCCCTCGGAGGGGACGGTTGAGGCAAGCAGAGTTATGGACTGCATTGTTGTATAAGTTTGTTTGGCTAAATGAATTCAGGTACTACTAAAAAAATAACGACTGTCTTCTTAACTAAAACATGGATTATACGGTAACGAATAAGGTTTCCTACGCCTCTTCTTGAAATGAACAAATGAAGGATTCGTATGTCTATCAAGTTCGAACTTGGAAGCACATAATTGATCGATTGTATCATTATTGCTTCCGGAGTTGCTGGTCTCCTCCTTATCATCAGTGTCTGAGTTATCTGCCCTTTGACCATGTTTATTGCCAGTGCCATTTGCAGTTCCATGCTTATTTTTTTGAGTCTTGATCATATTCTTGGGAGTACGACAAAGCCTTTGCAACCCTCGACCAATGCGTATCTTCTTCATCTTCACTGTACTCACTCTCATACTCATCATCATATTCTCCATCCTGGTCCTCCTCCTCAACCCTAGCCCGATTTCGTTTTAAAATTTTGAGGGTTATATCTGTCCTTCTGTCACAATCCAACCAAGAGTCGCACAAACAATAACAACTTAAATCATAGTTACCTTCTGATGGGGCCAGGAACTTGCCCGTTACCAATCTACACCCTCCCTTCACCTTCTCAATAGCTTCTGAAACAGCCCTTCTAATATCATGCACATTTGCCCCCGACCCCTCCATTGATTCCTTAATTGCCCGAGTTGCAGCAGTAATGGTTGCATCTTCATCCATAAAACTGACCCTTCGCGAAAATCAAACGATTTTTAAAACAGAATCTGCAAGCAAAAACCAGAAGCTTTCCTCCTTGTGGAATGGGTAGCAAGGGGCATGCGGGAGAGCAGTAACCAGACCAATACCCCGTTAAATGGTTACCCACGCACGGATTGTAACAATGTCACCCTCTTGTATAGCCTCTTCGCCTTCAGTCTCACAAGTCACCTCAATAGTTAAGTAAGGCATCATGTCCAGCACCACCTCAATGTCTTGTAATTCAGCAGAAGATAACCCAGCTGACTGAATAAGCAGGTCTGATTGCTCCTGTGACTTCATGGCTCGGAGTTACTGAAATGTTATCTCCTTCTGCAGGTCAGAAAGGAAAATGTTTAGGACAATAATATTATTGGAACAAATGGGAAATTCAAAATTTTCAATGTTTACTCTTCAATAATAATTCTACTGAGTTTATTTATCCTGAGAATAGGAAATTTTATCAAGTTGCATGCCATTTTGCCAGAATAGAAGACAATAATGGTGGTTCCTCGTTATTATTCTTCCTTTTTTTTTGGGGAGGGGACACATTCCTGTAATTTCATGAGACTGTCCACTCTGCTCAACAACTAAGTGTTTGTTTGGATAGTCCGTTAGGAGAACGACCGTTGGGAGAAATGGATTTTGAAAATGAGTTTTAGAAGAATGAATAAAATTTATGTTTGGATAGACCGTTGGTAAAAATGAAATTATGTTTGGATAGACCGTTGGTGAAAATGACTTTTTGAAAAATACATTTATGTATTATGTGAAATTTGAAGAAGTGACTTTCGGATAAAAATTACTCAAAAGGGCATGAATAATATTACTACATATAATTATTTTATACTTTTTATTAAATTAGAAAAAATTGCAATGATA
>JANTPZ010106012.1:0-13692 GCA_025593235.1 Vachellia pachyceras
TTTCTAGCTTATTCTTACTCAATCTTTTCCATATCTCTGCTGCATATATGCAATCTCTCATGGCATGAATTGTGTCTTCTCTTTTCATTCGACACACTGGACAAATATCATTATCCTCTCCCCACTTACTAATTCTAGCTTTCGTGGCTAACCTGTCATGCATTAAAAGCCACATAAAGGTTCGAATCCGTTCTGGAACTTGAAGCTTCCATATTGCTTTCCAGATTTTAGCTGGGGCTCGTTCTTCTTTCTCTTTCAGCCAGGTTCAAATATTTTTTATTCTATACCATAATAAGCTGTGAAATCAGAACTCTGTCCTCATACAGATGGCTTAGGTGATCCTGACATGGAGAAGAATAAACTTGCCAATTATTATGCCTTTGATCCATTAAGAATAAGGGAGTTGGATAAGATCACTAAACTAGAGCTATCTGTTACTTGTTTATGAACATGCATGATGCATTGGAAAGTGGCAAAATATTTTGTTATTTCTGCGGTGCTAAAGTAGGAATAAGCCTAGAACTTGATCTTGGTATGGCCTTAAGATTGCGAAAAAGGAACAGATCATTAATAATTACCGGCCAAAAGATGAATCCTTTTGATTCGGATAAATTGGAGCATCAATTGGACATTATCTTTTAAATTGAAGAGTCTCATTGTAAGCTCATAATTACACATTCATTTGTAAGTCTCTTACTGTTTAATGACATGACATGGATGATTTATCTTTAAGCAATATTAGCTCCATTGTCCTTATGTCATGGTTTATTCATTTCGTTGCTTTTCTGTCCATTTTTAATACGTCAAGTATAATGATTATGATATTGATTTTACTATCTGAATTGTACTTATTGGACAAAGAATTTCAGGTTGTTATGGTCCTCTAGTGAAGATTCTATGTGGCTGACTTGGCTTGAAGGTGGAGTTATCAGTATGTCAAAAGAATGCAATATATGGAATAAAAGCAGCCATTTAGTTATCTTTGGGACTTGTAGTATGGAAACCTCTGTATGTATTTATTAAGATGAAAATTTATGCAAGTAAATGGGTCAAAAGGAGTGGGTTGTTACGCACAACAACCAATGAACACAATTGAAATTCGCTTGATTTACCCCCTACTGCACATGTGCAGATTGATTGTGGAACCATTAATTTATGAACATATAAGCATTTAATTACGATTATTAATTTCAACATTTAGAAATGGACTCATTACACCACCACTAATTGGTTACTTGAGTTTTTCCACCTCTAAAAGCCATTGTCCACAACATGTTTGAGTACACTGAGCTGGAGTTGTCGAGCTCCCTCCTCTCCTCTGCTGCAATAATTTTAAAGAACAATGTTCTCGGAATTGATATGATTTAGAAGATTTTCTACAAGTAAAATAGAGTTGATCTAATAGTGTAAGGTTTTACTAAATTCTTTTGGGTCTTGAGTTCGAGCATGAGATAAGACACTTGTATTGTGAAGGTTAACTGGAAACCCTAATAATATAAATGCAGAAAAGGCCTTGGATGATAGTATTAAAAAGAAGAGTCCTTACAGTAATCTTCACATCCAACTCATTTTATAGCCTATGTTTTTTTTTTTAAACAGCAATGACATCGTTTCAGCCCATTTATTTGCATCCATAGTCCATTCTAAAAAAGCCTCATGATTGTATTTGTATCATCAATAATCACAATGCTGTTGTACCCAAAAAGGAAAAAAAAAAGGTAATGACTGCAATTAACAGGGATGGGCTTGAGTTTAACAGAGAATGTCTAAATGATTTCACTGTTTTTATTTAAAAAAAAACATTCCACTTGAAACTTCATCACAGGCCGAGCATCTTCTTCACAAAATTTTTCAGATAATAAGATTTACATAGTGTTGAGGTGCTATTTATAAATCCAATATTATTGTAGAAATTATAATAAATGTGAATTAATTATAAAACATTTTAAAATGCAATTTCAACAAAGATTGACAATTAAATTAAAATTAAAAAATTATTAATCAATCATCTTATTATTAACCGTTAAATGAATCTTCAATCGTTAATGTCCTTTTCCCTTTCGATCACAATGTCTCTTTTGATTTGTGGAAAAACATTACGACTGTTTGGCAAAACGATTGTACAAGCTAAACACATGTTTGACAGTGTTTTTCCGTAAAATGAAATAATATCTTCCATATATTTACTTCGATTTGTATAAAAGTACTTTTCTAACGCTTTCCCAAACGGGCACATTATTAAACGTTCATTTGGATAACCTAAACACCCTCCCAAACAGGTACATTATGAGAAAAAAGCTTCTTTTTGACAAGATTCATTCTATCAAAAATACATTCTGAATCCAATGTTTATTCAAATATAAATACATTATGACAAAGTGCATTCTAGACAAAAATTATTTTTCAAAATGCATTATAGTTAACCGTCGTACTCTTAACGGATTTTGCATAATCTCCCATCGTTAATGTCCTTTTCCATGTCGATCACAATAATGTGTCTTTTCTAATCTCGAATTGCTCATCCTCATGAGACCGATACTCATAAAACACGTGCAAGCAAAATGATAAGATAATCATTCACTAATATTCTACAATCTTCATTCAATCATACACCCACAGATTTTAGAGTCCGATTCTTAAGGCTTAAGAGATAATAATATCAAGTTGGGAAATTTCACTTTGCGTGCTCCCTCACATTACGCAACTTAAACCTACGCTGACTTTTCCTTTGACAATTCTAATTCTGAAATTTGATTGGGCACACGCTGGCAACATAAAGGGTCATCATGTTTCCGCCTCACACGATCCGATCCGAAGCGCCGATGTTGACCAGTACCAAGCTATCGATTCTACCCTCACGCAACTATACAAGGAGGATCGACTCTGCGTGGTGGGGGAGAAAACAGAGTCGACTCATCTGCGTGGTGAAACGGAATCGAAACGAAAGAGGGAGTGATAGAGTTTCGAGAGAAATGGCTGGGTTAGACGGTGGTATTGAGGATATTCCAGGCAGCCAGAACAGCCTTGAGATCGATAGCCTTGCTCGCTTTGCCGTTGAAGACTACAACAAAAAGCAGGTTCGTTAATCCAGCAGATCACTCTTTTATTCTCCATTTTGTCTGATTGGAGATGTTTAGATTGTTTGTTTGTATTTCATGTGGCACAAGTGGGATTCTTTATCTTTTCCAGGTCAATTTAATTGAATATATCCTCCTTGATTCCATTTGTTTTCAATTGTGCTTCTTATTCTGTTTGATTTTTGGGTCCGGATCCACTTTTAATGCGTCGGACCGGTTAATTGAAAAATTTGATGACTCCCTAATTAATTAATTAGATAAATATGTGTGAAATTAGGAAATTTGAGAATTATTATTGATATTAATGATTAATTAATTAAAATGATTAGATAAAACATGTATAGCTGAATATTGAGTATTTAATTTATATTATTTCAATAGTCCATTGTCAATATATAATGAATATAAATATATTTAATTTATACTATATTTCACTAAGAAAAGAGAGAGATTGGAAGAATCTCATAACTGATCATGGTTGTGGATATTTTGAGTCTTAGAATGTCCTCAGCCCTCTTCTAGAAATAGAGGGCAAGATTTTTCCCTGTTAAATTTTCTCCCCTTCATATTCTATTACAGAATGCTCTTTTGCAGTTTGGAAAGGTGATAAATGCAAAAAGTCAAGTGGTTGCTGGCACCATGTACTACATCACACTGTAAGCGACTGATGGTGGCAAGAAAAAGGTCTATGAAGCCAAAATTTGGGAGAAGCCATGGCTGAACTTTAAGGAAGTGCAGGAGTTTAAGCCCGTTGGTGATGCCCCTGCTGAGTCTTCTGGCTAGGTATTTGACTACCCTGCATAATCAGCAGTTGAGGGAGAATCGTAAGGAGGATTCAAATGCCTTGCTTTTAATTCAACGAGCCCTAGATGATGAAATCTTTCCTCTCATCATCATTGCTGCAACTACGGATCCGGATTCCCTCATTGTCATTTTTCTCAGATCTTAAAATCCTGTTCATCCATGTGACCCAAAATCTCAGATTGTGCCACGTCATCAAGCCATTAATAAATGATATTGAAGTGGGACTAACAGTACTGCGTCTTCAACCTGACCTGTAGCTATTTTCTCGTCTTCCGACTCCCAGCCATTGAGGCTAACAAGATATCTCCGGCTGTACAAAGATTACTGCGCAACTTAAGGTCTAAAAGGGACAACTAACCTGAATGATAAATGAAGCCAAAATAATACGAGTACACTTAAAATAACCAGGAGAAGGGTGAAGTTCTATAATGAAAACGGAGCTCTCTTTGGATGGGCATACACACACACACACACACACACACACTCACACACACTCTAAAACGCATATGAGGAGGAGCTCCGCTAGTCGACTGATTTCTTTTCTTGGTGTCTCTGTGATTTTAATTTTATCCAGCGAGATCGCTGGGTTGGCCTCCATCTCTTGGAGAGGCAGTAGAGATTAAATTCTTGACATCGGAGGCTCATATAAGCGGTGAAAAATAGAGGTGGGAGGTTGAGGAAAAACATCTACTTCTAGCCTTTTTAACACTCATGTTGCAAGAAATACAACATCTGTATAAAGAGTATAAAATACTTACTCCGGTCCAGATAAGTATTCCTCTTACTCCAATTAATAATGGTGACAAATATTCTTTTTGAAGCTACTCTCAACACCAATACTGCTTCTCCTCCAAACCCCTCCATCAATCTCAAACAGTAAGTAACTACACACCAAATGATTTGTCGTTTTGGTTGAGATGATTTTGATGAATGATTGGAAGAATTTGCAGGGGAGATATAGTACTGTTGGAGTCGTACTAGTTGGAGCTCATTTTTGTTGAGACACAATCACACAGTACTGTTGGAGTCGTTTTGGTTCAAGCCTTCGTGCTTCGGTCGAAAATGCCGAGACCGACAGTGGCCACATTGTCGTCGGAAATGGCTCCACACAGCTCCTTGATGCTCTCCTCCTCCTCCTCCTCCTCCTCCTCCTCCTCCTCCTCCTCCTCCTCACTTTCGGAGTTTCGGTCACTGCTCCTCCCTATTATTTGGTATAGCTAAGGAAGGATGAACCCGTTAATCATTTGAACTAGCGGTGAAAAAATGATTTTTTTTAAAATTTATTTTGAAAAAGGAATTTTGAATAGAAATTGGTATAACATGATTTATGTTTAGATTAGTATTTAAAAAGTTACTTTTTTTAAGGAGAAACCGTTTGGATAAACGTTGGAGAATTAATTTTTTATGGTAAATTACTTAAAATGACATGAATATCATTAAATGCCATACATTCATATATATATATATATTATATTATTTTAGCTATTTGTGATAATTTTGAAGATAAAGATAATGATAAAAAGTAAAATCTATATTCCTAATCTTTGTGTTCCTATCTAATCTGGACACGGTCAACTTGCACGCACGCGCATATATATATATATATATATTCTCCTACAGCGTGTAACTTCCCCCGATAAAAAAACCTCCTACAAAGGAATGGTAAAAAATATTACTTTCGAAACAAAAATAAATCTTATTAAATAACACATTTTTGTATATATTGTTTTATATAATGATACATGTAAGTATTTCATAATATATGTTATAATTAAGTAATTTATTTACATTTTTTAATCTCCATGAAAAATCAACTTGGTCTTATATTAATACCCTATCGACTCTCTTTCCTCTTCTTTTTTTTATCTTTTTATACATTTTGTCTCTCTTTCTTTCTCCAAAAGCTACTTCTTCCTTCTTCTGCCTAAAAATCACTTATAGGCAGAAGCTCCTTCTTTGCAAAAGGGTTCCTAAACATGCTCCACCGTGCTTTTTGCCTCAAAAACCACTTTCTTTTGCCTCCAACCGTCCAACCAAACACTGCCTAAATCTGTTTAATTGGAGCGTGGTTCTCCTGGTTTTGAGTTCTCACACACCTAAAGGGTGACACCTAGCCACCCCTACTATCCTCCACCTCCACATGCACACTCCTCCAGCTCTCCTTCATTCCTTCTCCTTCCGCCTTACCCACCCCAGCTGCTAAGAGTTAGCGACAGCATCTCACGATCTCAGGCTCTCACGTCAGCGCCTTCAGTGGTCCAGCCTCCCTCCCTCTTCCTCTCCCTCCCAAGATGCGACGAGGGCAACGGCAGCGTGGCAGCATCTGGAGCCTCTCCATCTCCGTCCTCCTCTCAAGTCTCTGACACCCGTTCGACTCTCAAATCTATTCGTCCTCCTCAGCGGCCAATCCGCACTCAATTTCCTGGGGCGATCTCATTTTTCGGTCACTCGACACCCGCTACTTAGATCAGATCTCCTTCTCCTTCAGTCCTTCCAGGCTTGCAGCTCTCCTATATTTTTCAATGTTTTCCTTTTTTAGTAGCTGAACTGTTAATAGTTTTTTAGTCAATGAAAAAAAAAATTGATCATTTTACCAAAAAAAAATTATTCTTGCAGCTGGTATTGTTGGATCCGTGCTTTTTTATCTGGTTCTTCTTTAAATAATCTGTTTATCAGCTTGTTTACATTTTTTTGCCAATCTTTTCCTTGCTTTTTTATTGCTCTTGTTTCCTTTTGGTTCTCTAGATCCAGGGTTTTTTTTCTTGTTTGCTAATATTTAACGCAAAAATGTTTGGCTTGGGGAAAAAAATTAGCCTTTTGGATTCAGCTTGTAATTTCTGTAACCCTTTAAAACTTTGGATACATGTGAGAATGTGACCATCATTGTCTTCTTTTTTCTCTAGCCTTTCTTTCCCTGCATGAATTATTATTTTCAATGGATTTAAATTAAACCCTTGGCTTGTCTTCTCATAGGCTGGGCTTTACATCTAGGGGGTGTTTTGACTTTTGGTTTAAACGGGCCAATTTATTTAAGTCCGAGTCCATGATGGGCCCACCTCTACCCACAGATAGATGGCTCTTTACAAACACTTATATTGGACATGTTTAAAAAACCGTTGGGAGAATGACTTTTTATCAGAATTTATTTTAGAAAATGAATGTTGTTCATGTATTTTAGAAAATGAAAATTTGTTAGGATAAATATTGTAAAAGTAACTTTTGGTGGAAAGTGATAAGAAAAAATAAATCTTATTAAATTATACATATACACACACATATTTTTATTTATATTGTGATAAAATTAGAGGAAAATAAAATGATATAAGTAGTTAGAATGTCCTAGGTCATAACTTAACATATATAGATCGTGATTTTGAGTGTACTAGGTCGCGACTTAGAATTTTCACATTTAGATAATGATCTATAGAGTATCTCACATTGCAACTTTAAATTTTTAGGTCGCGACTTTCAACATTAAGGTCGCGACTTTGAATGTATTTTGGATAGAATAAATTTTTTTCCTTCTCCTCAGAATGCATGTTGGGGTCAGAATGTATTTCCCCAAATGAGTTATCAAACACTATTAGAAGCCCCAAAATACATTCCTCCCACAGGAATGCATTACTGACCTGGAAAATAAGTTGCAAAACACATTGATTATTTAGACGGACCAAATTTAAAACTTGTAGGGATATTGAGAAACACGCTTCTGAGGGTATCCCTCCCAGCAGCTATACCTCCTTTCTTCTTTTATTTTTAATACTCAGTCACCATAAGTTGGAACTTCTCTTCTTTTGCTCTGAACTTGGCTTTTGACTGGAAAATAAGTTGCAAAACAAATTGATTACCAAGCGTTGTTGAATCCTCCATTATGAATCCTTAAGATGGCTACTGAAACAAACTGGGCATGCCTTCCCCCTTCAACACAATTTCAGTTCATTGACCGCTGGCCTCACTGCTTGCGGAACTGCTGCTTCACCCTAATTCCAATGTCCAAAAGAACTTCCAAGTCTCCTTTTAACAAGTTACTCTCTCAATTATTCCTTCAGGACATGTACACCAAAGACTCTTTTGGTGTCACCAACAAGCTGTGTTGGTTGATGAGATAAACGATCTCACTCTCTTAAGAAAAAAAAATACAAATTTGAATCGCAGCAAAAAAACGTTTACTCCTAAATCTGGAAATGGATTAGACTTAAGCTCAGATGACTTGAAGATACCCTTGATAACTCAAAAGGGAAAACAAATACTTTTTTGGGATTTGATACTCAATCGTAGCCAATGACAATGAAGCAATTTGAATCACATAAACAGATTTACCTCTTGGAGGAGGATCTGAAATTGCTGATACATATATAGGACATTGGAGTATTATCAACATATATAGCTGATACATCATATAAGAGTATAATCGTCCGGTAGTGTGGAGGAAAATTAATAAATATAGGAGAAAATGGAGATTCCAATTTTATTTTTGGAATCATCTCAACTAGCGTCTTGAACTTGGAGTATATAACTTCTTTTATGCACACAAATACACAATGTAACGAAGAAAATTCTATTCTTTTATAGTGATTGTATAAAAAAAGGGGGAAAAAAAAGAATTGTGTAGAGTGAATACATTATGGAGGCAGGTAAGACGAGACGAATGGAAAGAAGATGAGCATGATGAGAAAGAGGAAGCAAGTAGCATAAACGTTATAGTAGTGGCAGCATTAATTATACTTTAGAATGCATTTTAGAGGCTCTGGAATCCATTCACATGCAAATCAAGACAAAACTCATCTCCCATACTTACATCAGAATTCATAAATCATTCTTCTAATGAATTCTTAAACAAATAACTCTTGACATACCAAGTTTTGGTAAATCCTCCATCAACCCCTTTTACTGCACTACACATCTGATCTCTTGGTGATTCTTCGCACTTTTTACATTTAATACCATTACCCTGCTATAATAAGCCTACAACTATAACGCACTCTTCTGTCACCTTCAAATTGCTTGGGCTTATTTGTCGTTGAAGGATTTCGGGCGTACCTGGAGATGTCGAATTACGAATCTGCAGATACCCACGTGGAACTCGAATCACAAGTGCGGATCCGAATATAAGACACAGCAAAAGCACCGAAGGCGAGAGGAGAGGAGATGAGAGGATTCTCTCTGAGAGAAAAGGGAAGGGAGAAAACTTGTTTTCACTGAGCGTTATTTCTGCCGCCTTTGGGAGCCACTTGCCCCCTCTTATAACTTCCCACTAGGGTTTAGGTTTACGTATTTGACCTAGCCCATGGACTTGGGCCCAATCCATCAAGGGTGACCCATATTCCAACAGTCGGCCCATTCCTTGCCCATTGATCACACCCAAAACCTTTATAGTTGTATCATTATGGCTTCCATTTGGCCCATTGTTGTATATATCATTACATAATTGCATCTTATAAGCTATAATAAACTAATCCAGTTAGCTTATACAATAAGCTGCAAACAAATTTTTCATCCTAAAGTCCACTGCCTGTGGCTGATTAGTGACGGATTTCGATAATTTTTTTATGATGAAATTGGCAATAAATACATTTTATCACTAATAATATTAATGTGGAATTTGCAACGGAATAGCAATCTACTCATTAATTATCTTGTCTTGGCCACTTGACCTACAGCAAGCATCACGTGACCTCGAAATTAAAGTTAAAAAGTTGCTAGATTTTAAAGCAGATATAATGATATTAAAGTTTTTCTTGATTTACGTGAAACATGCTGAAATTCACTTGTATATAAGATTATAAGAATAAATATTTAACAATATATATTATTGAACAAATGATTGAATATGCCTTTTACAATTAATTTCCTATGCATCACCAACAACAACAGCAACCACAATCAACTGTAATACTCCATTGCTTTATATATATATATATATAGCACTAATTAATGTACATGGATGCTCTCAGTGACTCAACTCCATTAATCATGAATCAAAAGTCCAAAACAAAGAAACAAAGTAAAAGCTTGAGGCCAATTCTTTTCAATATCCATATAGAGAGAGAGAGAGAGAGAGCCAGATTTAATATCTCAAAAAATCGAGCGAAGATGTATCAACTGGAAAAAAAATAAAATCTAATGCGGAATCCTATTTCAATTTATTTTATGATGAAGTCTGAGTGAGTTTTAATATACTGAATGACTTATTTTGGTCATTAATATATTCACAAATCATTTGTTTAACTAAATTATTTGTCTCGTCTTGCGTAAAAGTACTTCTCTAACGCGTTGCCAAACGGACTATCTATTGACCCAGACTTAATTGCTTGCTTGTGTGTGTGTGTGTGTTATCACTAAACCTACTAATACATTAATTGGATGAGCATTGTAAAGTTGATATGTACTCCATTTTAAATTAATTCATGCAGTCCATCTCTATTAATTTTGTTCATATCATAGTAACGCAATCAATGAGCTCACATCATGCATATAAGCTCAATTAATTTTTTTTTTTATCAAAGTAGTTTCTTGTCATTTATCAAGTCAATGAGTTCACACCGTGGGAACTATATATTAGTTACATTAAATATATCAAGATAAAAAGTTAAACTAACAGTCATATATGCATATTTGGGAAGAACTTTTTCTCAATGGTACTCGTAAACCATGACAAAACCACTTTGAAATCCATAAAAACAATCTCAAAATCCATAAATTCTTCATGGATTCTATAAATTCTTTTCGAAAGCCGTAAACTCATTTCTCCCAACAAAGTCCCAAACATACCCATTTATTTTAAATAACTAAATACAAGCTATAATAGAAAATTGTCTTCAATTATTATTTCAATCTATGCCGAATTACCATAGAAGAGTTATAATTTGAATTTTTTATTTTCAAGGTCGCGACTCCAATATTGTGTATGTTTGGGAATCCGTTGGGAGAAAGGAGTTCACAACTTTCGAGAAGAATTTACAGAATCAGAGAAAGATAAACAGATTTCAAGATGCCTTTTGTCTTGACTTACGTGCACTGTTTGAGAAAACTTTTCCCAAACAAGGCCATTATAAGTTGGGAACAATTTTTTTAGAACCTTTTTTTAATAAAGTGCATGTTTGGAGAGTGTCTGGGCTTCCCAAACTCACATTCAACTATATTTTTTTATAAATTAAAATAATATCTTTCATATATTTACCTCATAATTTTTTTTAAAGTGAAAACAAAATTGTGTTAATTGAAGGTGAAAGTATTTGACAGAAAGTGAGGGACCCGCAAAATAATGATCCTGGACTTACAAACCCACGCGGGGCAATCTGCCAACAGCCCATAACGTACACCTTATGAAGCCTTTCTTTCTCCTCCATTAAATACTTTGCACAAGCAACAACCAACCCACCCATCGTTCGTGAGTCAAGTTGGTAAAGGTATTGGACACTCTCATTAAAGGAAGAAGGTTTAATACCGGGGAATGTCACTTTGTTGTGGCTCCAATCGCGACGTTTGGGGAGGCATTCTAGTTCCTGGGTGCTTAGATAAACGCTTGAGGGTAAATGACGGCTCGCCCTGCCCAATATTGATATGACCTAAAAGGAAGGGAGATTTTGCTCTGCCCTTAACTTGTGGGTGAGCCCAATTCTCTACCTAAAATTTATGTATAAAAAAAAAACAACCAACCCCTTACACTGTCTTGACCCGTCAATTCATTTTGTTTTCATATTTATTTATTCTTTTAAATTAATTTATTTAACTTGTATAGAAATACTGTAAAGAGATTATATAAGCGTTGGTTGTTAAGGGTTGGATGTTACTATTAATTAATACAGTTTTCAATCCCTAACACAAATGATCTAAAAATGAATTGATAGGGACAAGAGTGTCAGGCAGGTTGGTTGTTGCTTGTACAAAGTGTTTAATGCAGGAGAAGGAGTTGGCAAAAAATAAATGGAGGAGAAGGAAAGGCAACGTAAGGGGTGGGCCATGGGCTGTTGGCAGATTGCCCCGTGTGGGCTCCTAAACCCGAGGAGGATCATTATTTTGCGGGTCCCTCTCTTTCCCGCCTTTCAGTTTCACCTCTCTGACTCACTCCGTTCACTTTCAGTTAACTTCCACGTGTTAATATCTAACTTGTAAACTTCCAGATTTTTTAGGAAGATTATTATGTGATATTTATAACATTTAACCCATTTTTGTCATTTTCTTCATTTTCCCAAATTAATTAAACATTAGAAATATGTTATCCTTATTTTTCCTTTTTCCCCATCCGCCCTATAGAAACAAATTGACTTGACTTATGGATGTGTTAGCAATTTTGAATTCAAGTGTGTGAATCATGTGGTTGTGTGTGCATAAGCGTGTTGTTCTCTGTTTATACTTTATATTTATAAATCTTTTTTTAATGAACAAAAACTAAATAAATTACTCATATTTCATAAATCAGTATAATTATTTAAATAGCATAAAAAAATTAGTGGTTAAAATTAGTTAAAAATGATGTAAAAATATATACTTGATGCTTTAAGTTCAAATTAAAAATTAGTTTAGTTCTTTAGTTTAAAAGGTGCACTTTTAGTTCTTTTATCTTAACACTGCTAGTTTTATTTAACTAAAAATGATATATACATAAGTAGTTTTATCTTAACATTTTTAATCCTTTTATCTTAACACCGGTAGTTTTATTATATGATACATATTTTTTATAAATAAATGAGATTAAACATTTAAATTTATTGAGAAATAAATAATTATAAAATTAATTAAACTTGTAATCTATGGTAATTGATCTAATACTTCGACAATAAATGTGAAAATAAATATCAAAATTATTTTTTCATTTTAGATTAAAATATGTGATTCAATTATTATTAAGTAATATTCATGAGAAGGGGCATTTTGGTTAAAATATATATCGTAATTTAAGAGTTGACTAGCTGTTGAATGAATGGAAGGAAATTGAATCTCAAGGGTAGTTAAAGTATTTTAACAAATATCAACGCGAAGCGGTATATACAGGAGAGCCGAGTTGACGGGTGGACGAAAGTTGGCCAATTTGAAAACACAGTAGAAAGATGTTTTTACCATTTATGGATGTAGTATTGGTAGTAGCGGCCTTAATTGTAAAATTGATATACTAAATTGAAGAATTTTGGACGTACCTGATAAATCAAATGTTGATGCAAATACCCACATAGAAGATAGATCACAGCCTGGATCCAAATTACAAGACACAGCAAAAGCACCTTACTTTGAGAGAAGGGGTTTTTTAGAGGGAGAGAGACTGGGAATTTTCGTTCTTTGTGTTGTGTAAATGTAAGCAGGTGAGACTCAAATTAAATCGTGTGGTAACTGCTTACATAACCGCTCCCGCTATTCTCTCTCCACAACCGTTCCCACGCAGATTTAAATTTCAAATTTAAGCTTTTTTAAAAAAACACTATTTTATTCCCATAGTTTTGTATATTCACGTTTTTACCCCAAAATGGAATCTGGACCTAATCCACTAAGTGTGGTCCATATTCCAATATCTCCAACTCACACTTGTTGGATTAGGGATTGTGGGCCTCGTTCTTTTCCCTTCTTCCTTTCATATTAGGTGCTTTGTCGTGACTGGATGGGCATGACGTCCTTTAGATATTTGTACTAGAAATCTCTTTCATAGAATCAGTACAAGACAATCTTTTTTCGTGTATCTTGAATTTTGTATTCTACCTCATATGTCATAGATTTAATCAAAAATATACTTGATGAATCTAATTTACCCATGAACAAATAATTGCCTATGCATCACAACAACCACCACAATCAACGGTAACACTCCATTGCTTTATAT
>JANTPZ010106016.1:0-11796 GCA_025593235.1 Vachellia pachyceras
GGATACGTGATCCTCGTTGCCGCGGCTCTCCTCCTTTTGCTCGATGGAGGAAATGATACGCCAGGAGGCACGTCGGGCACCGATGACGTTTTTGTAGGCAACAGAGAGGAGGTTTCTCTCTTCGACGGTAAGTTCTTCGTTGTCTACGGCGGCGGAGACTTTCTCCATGAACTCGACCATCTCTTCATAGCGCTCAGCCTGCTCGGCAAGCTTGGCCATGTAGACGTTTTCTTCGCGGGGAGAGGTGGTGGCGGCCATAGTCGAGGATTAGATCTGATGTGGTTAGGGATAGAGAGTTGGACTTGAGAAGGGTGGCTAGAGAGAGAAGGAAAGAGGAGAGAGAGGAAGAAAGGGCTGTTTTTGATGGCCAAAGGGAGCGATAATCTCGTCGAGGACCCCCTCGGAGGGTGGGGGTTGGAACAGTCGACTTGGGCCGTTGGATCTAAGAGGAGAGGTAGTCCGGTATTTATTTTGAGGGGCTGAGATGCGTTGTGCCCGGAATTAATTAACTAATAATAACAACTAATAATCAGGAACAGCTGTCAAACACCGTCTTTTGATTGGGTGTTGTGAATTCTCATATACACACGCACTTCGTCGGCCTACCAACCAGGGCGACTGGCGGTAGGGCACTTATCCCTCTTCTTTCTCTTACCAGTCTCCTTTGACCATGGTTCCACTCCACCGTTTAAATTTGGAATTAGGTTGAGCCTGTATATTCAATTCTTTTACACAGCGTACTGTATATTCAATTCAATGAATGAGCATGGTTAAGAATCTCGTTTTCGTTTATTTTTTCTATGAGGCTTAAGAATCTCGTTTTCTTTTATTTTTTCTATTAGAATTTTAGGAAAAATGTTAGATTCACCCACAATCCAAATGCATGATATCTAACTCATGATTCGCTGGAGGGCTATCCATGCAGGCACTAGAGCAAACCAAACAAATCATTTGGTTTAACCACACAGGTAGGTCAACCCAACTTCACTTAACTGTCATGATGCCCCGCCAAACGTCACAACTGGAGCCACTAAAATCGAACACTCTCCCTTTAGATGAAAGTACTAGTCCAATCCTTCTACATGTTTTGGAATCTCTTTTCACAACGGACACGTAAGTTAAAATAAAAAGCATTTCGGAACTCATAAAAAGCATCCGTAAAAAGCATATCAAAATCCGTAAACTCATTTCCCCCAACGGATTTCCAAACACAGACAATTGTGTGTTTGGGAATTCCGTTGAGATAAAGGAATTTACGGATGTTTAGATAATTTTGCTAATTTCAAGATAGTTTTTATGGATTTTGAGATAATTTTTACAGAGTTAATATGGTTTTATCTCGACTTACATGCACCATTGAGGGAACGAAGTTCTGAAACAAGCACAACAGACGACCTCTATGTTTGAATGATTCAGATATAATGCGAATTTTTATAGTTATTACTGAGAATGAAATGGTAAAAGTAACATATTTTCGGGATCTTTAATGCCCCTTCTTTAGTGTTTATAATACATCAAGATGTCACTGATACGGTTTTTAATACTCTCTCCCTCCATTTAGTGCAAGAGCATTTTTCTTCAAAAAAAATTGTAAATAATCAAAATGCGCACCTTTTTTTTAATCCATGACATATCAAAATTCCCCCTTCTTTTTGTTACTTTAGCATAGTTGCAGGCTTTTGGCCCCCTGCTGTGAATGCTTCTGTTGGTTGACTGTGCTCGATGTCCTGATGTTCTGTGAAATGAGATAGCCTCTACCACCCTCCATCCAAAGCTGAGTGCTCATTACTTCTTCCTTCAAATCTCTCTCTCTCTCTCTCTCTCTCTCTGTGCGTGTGGAGCAACAATATATACAAGTGATGCAACCTTAGGCAGCAAATCCCCAGACAGGGATTTGCCATAACGGTCAGGATGAAGGATACTTTACTCCATTCTTACTTCGGATCCATTCGAATAAAAGCTTCTTTTGAGGCCAATCAGGTTTAACCTAACTTTATTGTGCTGCCTTTCCAGTGGCTTCCTCACGGCCTAGGGTCCCTCCTTTTCATGCGCACATAGTAATACTCCCTAGATATTAAAAGTCATTCTAGAATCATTCAATCATCTCATTGATCAGTTTCACCCCTAACATTGTGTCGTGTCTTCTGTGTTTTTTTAATGGTCGGTTACTCAGTTTGTGTTTCTAGGCACAAGCAGTGATAGGATGTCTGGATCTGCATAAACATTACAGGAAAAAATATTCATTTTATCAGAACGGGCAATATTGTATGATTGGGAGAATGTCACAGATATCAGTCTCCTTACCTTTGCTCCCTCTGGTGCTAAATTTATAGGACCACGCTCATTCGTTTTTAATACAGAATCCTCATAAAATTTCATTAATGATGATTTTGAAATGTTGTGAACAAATTTAACACTTAATCGATTTTTCTTACATTAGAAAAGCAATCAAGATGACCTTATAAATATGATTGGCATTAGTATAAGAAAACATTTATCTGAATAATCGAATACACAAATGCCAGTCTCGTTCATGCTTGGCAGTTTGTCCCGAATGATAAATCTGGTTTATCTGTTAACTGTCATTACTAATCAAGCGTCATTTTTCAGGCGAATCCCAGTTGTACGTGTGGAATAGTCTACATTCCATAAGTCACAGCCCCTCGCAGCCCATTTTTTATATATAAACAGAGGGTGGCATTAATTGTTAAAAAAATTTGACCGTTTCTGGCTGTTGTCGCCCACCGCTTATACATATAACAAGAATAAGAAACATGGAAACAGCAGCTTCCCCAAAAAAGGACGGGAAGCCCACTGTAACAGTCAGATGGGGCCCCAGTTTTGAGTCGTCATTCCTTTTGCTCACAATTCCTTCCCCCCGTTGACCCCTGTCCACCCTTCTTCCATTTAAAAGCCACATGACCCATGCCTCTCAACCTTTTTTAACCTACGGCCTCTCTGCTTATTCCTAGATCATACACGGACAATGGATAAGAGCAAAGTTAAAGTGCTCTATGATGCTTGCTGCTCTATATTTTCTCAGGAAGGGCTTCCAAATTTTCAGCAAATCCAGTATCTGAAAACTCTCCTCGGTGGGTTATTAATTACCCTTTTCTGTCATGCGTTATTGTTTCTGATTTTTTCTTTTCTGGGTTCATGCATAGATGATTTGAGAGGAATGGATTTAAATTTGCAGATAGAATTGAAGCTGCTGATGTGGGAATCGATCAGTTCGGGATGAATGGTTCTCCGATCTCAAGCCCAGAAAGTGGAGGCAGCAGCAGGGGATTGCTCTGCGCGCAAGCTTTCTCTGAAATAACATACATTCACATCCATGAATGCGATCATTTCTCTGTGAGTGGAAGCCAGTACACATAATTTAGCTATGAATGAAAAGGTAACAAGAAGCAGCGATTTGATTAGTTTGATGAACGTGCAGATGGGGGTGTTCTGTTTTCCGGCGGGAAAGGCGTTTCCGCTCCACGATCATCCGGGAATGACAGTGTTTAGCAAAGTCCTCTATGGCTCCGTCCATGTCCAAGCTTATGACTGGATCAAGTTAGATGCCAGCGGCTGCTCAACATGTCAGTTCAATTTCTAACTCTTATTTATGTGGCTCCAACCATCTTGTCCTCTACTCACCAAGCAACAAGCTTTGCGTTTCATCTCGTGTCTATATAGATATTTGGTTTCATCTTCACGCGCTAGTTTTTTTTTTTTTGGCTGGTGCTTGAATTAATACTTGTAGATGGTGACTGAGGAATATGGTGGGTGCAGGGGGATTGGCAAGCATGGTGATGGATGGAACAGTGAAAGCACCAGAGGAGCCATCCGTACTGTTTCCAAGAAGTGGAGGCAACATTCACTCTTTCGCTGCGTTGACGCCTTGTGCCATCCTCGACGTCCTCTCTCCTCCTTACTCTCAAAACTCTGGAAGGCCTTCCACTTACTTCTCTCACTTTCCATCTCTTCCCTCCCTGGTACTCTTTCTATTCCCATTCATCGTTTTCTGTCGCACTCACCGCATGAGGTTACATACGAGATCAAACACACGACCTCCCAGTCATCTATATTCACTATCCATTTCTTTAGATCTTAACAAATTTAATGGAATACAAATGCAGGTTACGCTTGGCTGGAGGAAAGACCACTGCCAGATGACCTGATTGTGAAAGGATCGCCATATTTGGGACCTCCTGTTGCGACTGAATGCGATGTTTGTGAGTGCAGTTTCAGAAATTATGCAAGAGTTTGTTGAGTTAGCTGGTGTGTGTTCAGGCATTTAGAGTTGTGTTGATCACAAATGCTGAAGCCTTAAACCACCGTGCGGGTAATTGCGTCTGTGGATACGTTTAACCCTACGCTATGTTTAGTGTAGCTGGAGATAGCTTTAACTTCTTAATCAAAGGGCCTCTTTCCAAGGGTAAGAGTTAAAGATTATTCAAATATAGCTATTGCCACACGATTTCGTGTAATCCCCTGATTAAGACTCTACGTCTCTGCGTATATATGTATATATAATGACATTTCCAATTCCAACGTGTTAAAATTTGCCAATCCTTCAAACGGCGGCCCGCGGTTACCAACCTTTTTTTTATGCAAGACAAGATGATATTAACCACCAAATCAAGTTTACATATGACAAACAGAGAGAAATTGTTTGAATGTGATTTTGAAAATAACTTTTACAGATTTCGAGATAAAATCTAGGTTTTGGAGAATATATTTTGGAAAATAATTTTTTACAGATTCCGAGGCAAAACTTAGGTTTTGAAAAGTGATTTATGCTTGGGAAGTTATTAGCTTTTACGGATTCCGAGGCAAAAAGTGGGTAGGAAAGAGGAAAGAGAAAGAATGAAAAGTATGAAAGATGAAAGATAAAGAAAGAAAAAGTAGGAAAGATGAAAGAGAAAGAACGAAAAAAGAAGGAAAGAGAAAATCTATATTTCAACACCTAGGTTTCAAACCGAGGTTTTGTAACCAAAATAGCTTCTGGAAAAAAAAATTTGCTTGAACAAAATCTCGATTTAGAGGTAAAACCTAAGTTTTGAAACTAAACCTAGGTTTTAGAATGAGTTTCCAAACAAGCTCTAAGAAGACCAACATTCAAACTAGAATGTTTAAGAAAACATGGTAATAAAATAGTATTAACATTAATGAAGAAAAAATTAGGAATTAAAGCTAAAACTTCCTGTCAAGTTATATTGAGATTGGAGTAAGTATTAGGAGGAAGTTGTATAACAAGTGAAAGTCTTTAAGAGCTGTTTGGATGTAAGGTTGAAAATAGTTTTTACAGACTTCAAGGTAAAACCTAGGTTTTAGATAATATATTTTGGAAAATAGTTTTTACAAATTCTGAGGCAAAACCTAGGTTTTGAAAAGTGATTTATGTTTGGGAAGTTATTAGCTTTTACGGATTCCAAGGCAAAAAAGTGGGTAAGAAAGAGGAAAGTAAGAAAGAGAAAGAGAGAAAAAGTAAGAAAGATGAAAGAGGAAAAAGTAGGAAATAGGAAAGAGGAAAAAGTAAGAAAGAGAAAACCTAGGTTTCAAACTGAAGTTTTGTAACCAAAATAGCTTTTGGAAAAAAAAATTTTGCTTGAACAAAGTCTCGATTTTAAGGTAAAATCTAGGTTTCAAAACCAAATACAGGTTTTAAAAGTGGTTGCCAAACCAGCCCCAAGCAGCATAGAATCCATATTATGAATCCAAAATATAGAGGCCCTGGAGTATTTGAGATGAAAGTCAGTGCTAACAAACCGCTTGGTTCTTCAATAAAAATTCTTTCAAATGAGACCTTTATAACAAATAACGTCATGGCAATAGTGAGTTGCCATTTTCTTGAATTCCGTAGCACAATACCTCTATCTCCAGCAAGATTGGCAGGGTTAAGATAAGTCATCGACTAGGATTACCTTTTATCCAAAGAAGATATTTTGAAGGCTAAAGATAAAAAATTTGATAAATATTTAACCTCTTGCAAGATATTTGAAGGAACAACACGTTCCCCATGATGTAATGCTTCGTTTGGCTTTCTCTAAATGGTTTGAAGCAAGCTGAGTATTTGGCAAATCAAAGATATAATTCCATAATTAAATAGTTGATGCAAGGTTTGTTTAAGCTATTATTTGAATTCATGAAAGTTCATGGAAGGAATCCTGATAAATAAATTTTCAAACCAAAGAGATCTTGTTAAAGGATGCGACATAAATAAGTGTTCAAGATATTTTTTAACATCACATCCAAACAAACGTAGAATAGTAGAATCCATGTGATAGTTTTTCAAGCCGTCACAGCCAGACAAGGCATCATTTTGTAATTTCCGTAGGAGTACAATCCTTGTAGGGAAGTCTGAGTTTTCCACATGAAATTTCAATATGTACCAGGAGACGAGTTGCTGTAAGATTGTTCTGATGCTATAATTTAACAATGGGCCACATATTTCACTTATATGTGAGTGTTATTATTTCTAGTCCCGGCCCAAATTCAAAGTGATCTACTAAGACTTAAGGAATTAAGTGGACTCAATTAGATATCATGGACTAATATATACAGAAGCCCAATTTGCTGGCCCGTATTCATTGATGGGCTGAATACTGGGTCCTCCCTACAAATATAGGGCTATGATCCCCATATTAGCCAATGGTCAATAGCCGTCTTGCTTCTCCATCTGCAGACGGTTTCTCTCCCCTGGTGATAATAGGGAGTCTGAGTTTTCCACATGAAATTTCAATATGTACCGGGAGACGAGTTGCTGTAAGATTGTTCTGCTGCTATAATTTAACAATGGGCCACATATTTCATTTATATGTGGGTGTTATTATTTCTAGTCCCGGCCCAAATTCAAAGTGATCTACTAAGACTTAAGGAATTAAGTGGACTCAATTAGGTATCATGGACTAATATATACAGAAGCCCAATTTGCTAGCCCGTATTCATTGATGGGCTGAATACTGGGTCCTCCCTACAAATATAGGGCTATGATCCCCATATTAGCCAATGGTCAATAGCCGTCTTGCTTCTCCATCTGCAGACGGTTTCTCTCCCCTGGTGATAATAGGGAGTCTGAGTTTTCCACATGAAATTTCAATATGTACCGGGAGACGAGTTGCTGTAAGATTGTTCTGCTGCTATAATTTAACAATGGGCCACATATTTCATTTATATGTGGGTGTTATTATTTCTAGTCCCGGCCCAAATTCAAAGTGATCTACTAAGACTTAAGGAATTAAGTGGACTCAATTAGGTATCATGGACTAATATATACAGAAGCCCAATTTGCTAGCCCGTATTCATTGATGGGCTGAATACTGGGTCCTCCCTACAAATATAGGGCTATGATCCCCATATTAGCCAATGGTCAATAGCCGTCTTGCTTCTCCATCTGCAGACGGTTTCTCTTCCCTGGTGATAATAGGGAAGTCTGAGTTTTCCACATGAAATTTCAATATGTACCGGGAGACGAGTTGCTGTAAGATTATTCTGCTGCTATAATTTAACAATGGGCCACATATTTCATTTATATGTGGGTGTTATTATTTTTAGTCCCGGCCCAAATTCAAAGTGATCTACTAAGACTTAAGGAATTAAGTGGACTCGATTAGGTATCAAGGACTAATATATACAGAAGCCCAATTTGCTGACCCGTATTCATTTATGGGCTGAATACTGGGTCCTCCCTACAAATATAGGGCTATGATCCCTAGATTAGCCAATGGTCAATAGCCGTCTTGCTTCCCCATCTGCAGACGGTTTCTCTCCCCTGATGATAACCTGGTTGATCCTCCCCTTCCGTCATACGTATCCATGGATCTAGGTACACTTCTGCAATGCTCTAAATTATTCTATTGAACTTGTATGCTTAAATAAAACCCATCATGCTCTTGTAGAAGCTGAGACACTCCATCATTGATTGTGTATATGCTTGCTGAATTGCCATCCCACATTAAAGAATAAGAAAGATTTAAAATGTAAATGGGCGTTTCCAGAATCATCTGTACAATAAAATTCCATGAGACAGAATTCCAAAAGTAGGGAGCATGAAATAATAGATCAGCCACAAGAATGTTCAATGATGAAGCTTGATCCTGCTGCATGGGCCACCAAAGACGATTGCTTATAGGTATTGAAGCACTATTACCCACTCACAATCTTAATTTTAGAATTACCAATGGGACAATTTTAGTTAGGCCTCTAAATTTAGGATGAATTGTAAGGGTTCTTGATGATGTTAGAGTACTAAGGTCAATATATTTAACTTTTAGTGTTGTGGTTAAAAGAGATTAAGATTCATATGATATAATTCACTAAACCTGTTTTGATAATAGAGCCTGATTGACAAACGTTGCTGGACGCAAGCCTAAATCCCCTCCCTCAATCTATAGGTCGCAACTTGTCTCTCACGTCTAATCCTTCTATTCATTTGCGTGGAAAGAAAAACAAAATTCTGTCTCGCCACGTGTCCGCCATCAAACGGAAGTGGTTTTTGAGAATCTTTGTTTTGCTCAAATCCTATCATGTGATGGGTGCATTATTCGTATACACATGCCTACTCGATTAAGGAAAGATGCGATCTTTTTTTAATTACTTTTTATTTATTCTTCGGCGTGCAAGTTTTGAATTTTACGGCAGCTTTAACGAAAAATAAAATATTGCAAGTTTGGAGAATCTTATCAACAAAGTTACATGTCAGCATTGAGAATTTAGCAACGAGCCGGACACTTCTCCATCCGTTCGTAACATTAATACGGGGTGTGTGGTTTACAGATTTTAAGGAAGTACAGAAAAGAAGTTTTATGTCAATTCATATATATATATATATATACACGATAACTCCACTGTGCCCACCATTACCCAACTTGTTAATTACGTTTAACAAAACATAAAAAATATTAATGCAATTGATTTAATCAATCATATTAATATTAATATTAAACTCCCAACGAGAGATCTTTGAGATTTCTTTCATAAAAATTGGCCTTAAAAACAGAAAAATAACAATGAACGAGGACAATCCCGTAGCAGCTGTAGCCCGGAAAAAGATATATCCCGTAGTAGTGTCTCAGACATCGTACGGTTCGTTCTCCCGACATTTCTATCCTCCGTGTTACTTATTTAACACGTGTCAGTATGTATCCACATGGAAAGAATTAGCCTCTGGTTTCTCTGCAGTGGAAGTGTCAAAGAGCGGAATCAGTCAATGTGAATGAACTGTGGAGTTTAAGACTCGGCAGAAATGCCCAAACCCCACGCCTAACTGTTGGTCTCGCAGCTATCTTCTTACTCGGAACTGGGAAAGAAACAGTAGTGTTTGCTGAACAGGGCAGTCTTCAGAATTGGAGCAATCGAAGGAAGATTTTGTTGGCTTGCGATTCAGGCAGAAAAAACATGGAGCGTTACGAGATTGTCAAAGATATTGGGTCTGGGAATTTCGCTGTGGCTAAGCTGGTTAGGGATAAGGGGACTAATGAGTATTTTGCTGTCAAGTTTATTGAGAGAGGCCACAAGGTCTGCTTCTTATCCTATATCTCTATTTGTATTTTTAATTTTCGATGACCTCTCAATCTTCATCTCATCGGCTGTTTCTCTGTTTATGATTTTGGCACCTGGATAACTGTGGAATCGTGTCATTTTTGGTGACACAGATTGATGAACATGTGCAAAGGGAAATCATGAACCACAGATCATTGAAGCATCCCAATATCGTTAGATTCAAAGAGGTGAGTAAACTCAGACTTGCATCGAGGAAGGAACGCCTTGGAATTGGAGATATTTGCTTATCCTAACCCTCTCTAGTTGGAGTTTATCTTCATTGGTTGTATCATTTGAAATATGAAATCCGATTTTTCTTGAGCAGAATTATTTTTGGCGCTACATGAGTTTGAGATGCATAAGCTCTTTTCCTGTTAGGTCCCTATTTCTTAACAATGGGTAAAGTCGATTCGGATGTTAAAATCCCCCCCCTTTTGTTCTGTTTTGTGGTCGGTGGCTGAATGCCTGGTTCTTCCATTCATCCATATTTCCATATGGAAACATGTAGGATTTTTTTGTTTGTTTGTTTGGAGGTAGGTGCAAACGTACCTCCTGAATATTTTACTCACTCTTTCAAAACTAGGATCATTCATGTGAGCTTTGATCACTCTTCTTGCAGGTCCTCCTAACGCCAACTCATCTTGCAATAGTGATGGAGTATGCAGCCGGAGGGGAACTCTTTGAGAGGATATGTACCGCTGGTAGATTCATTGAGGATGAGGTAATGTGAAATGGGAAGATATCATTTGATAACTTCATGTGGGACCTGGTATGGTCAGTTACGTAAATGGATTTTTATCTTGTGTCCTCTTTTGACGTAGTTGAACAAAACCCATCTATGCTGAATTGTTTCTGTTAAATACGTAGACAAATATTATAGCTTTAATTCTTACGGTGGGCTTGTTCCTTCTTATCAGGCAAGATTTTTCTTTCAGCAATTGATATCAGGAGTCAGTTATTGTCATTCCATGGTAATAAACGAAGCATTCCTTTATAACGAGTCATGTAAGTTTTCAATGCATAAATATTTAGTTAAAGGAATGCCTACTGCTGCAGCAAATCTGTCATAGGGATCTTAAGCTTGAAAATACGCTCTTAGATGGCAGTACTGCACCGCGGGTCAAGATTTGTGATTTTGGATACTCAAAGGTACGCAACGTGAACGATTGCAAACTTTAGATGTTTCCATCTTCATCAAACGATATGTTAATGTGTTTTTTAACCTTATCTTTCAGTCATCTGTATTCCACTCACAACCCAAGTCTACTGTTGGCACTCCAGCCTACATTGCACCTGAGGTCCTAACAAAGAAAGAGTATGACGGAAAGGTGAAGTCCGTCTCTTATTTATTGCTTATCCTTGATCATTGCTTCTTCCTATTTCGAGGTACTTTTGAGTAATCAAGGCGATACCTCCATCTGTGTCCTGTTCTTTCTTTTCTGACCTAACCATGCATGTAATTGTTGACAACTACAGATAGCAGATGTTTGGTCGAGTGGAGTTACCTTATATGTGATGTTAGTGGGGGCTTATCCCTTTGAAGACCCGGAGGATCCAAGAAACTTCAGAAAAACCATAGGGGTGAGTGATAATTATGTACTTCATAAATCCTCTTTGTAAACTCCAGCAACATAAAAATGACGTTATGTTTGGTTATACTTTCTGTGTAATGATGTGATTTAGTTGTGCATAATGTGGCATATTACAGAGGATACTTAGTGTCCAATACTCAATCCCAGATCATATACGAGTTTCCATGGAATGTATACATCTTCTATCAAGGATATTTGTGGCCAATCCTGAAAAGGTACCCAGCATTACCACTTATGTATAACTTAAAGCATGTTCTAGGGTTGGTTGTTAAGTTGTTGGTCTCAGAGCATTGAGTCATTTATTTATTTATTTTGGTTATGGGCAGAGGATAAGTATGATAGAGATTAAGAACCACCCCTGGTTTCTGAAGAACTTGCCGATTGAACTAATGGAAGGAGGGAGCTGGCAGAGCAATGATGTGAATGATCCGTCGCAAAGTGTGGAGGAAGTGCTGTCCATAATACAAGAGGCGAGAAGACCTCCGATGCCAATGGTTGGTGGCCTTCTTGCCGGAGGCAGCAGCATGGACCTTGATGACTTAGATGCTGATGCAGATCTTGAAGACATAGGGGCAAGCGGCGAATTCGTGGGTTATATTTAAGCATGCATGTAAGCGACATGCTGAGCTATTGTTTCGCTGTGCATGGAATTTTTTTTGGGGGGGGGGGGGGGGGG